>BGKB01000278.1:0-34460 GCA_003116975.1 Aurantiochytrium sp. KH105 | reverse complement strand
CTCATCACCGCCGTCTGGTACGATGGTCTTTACGATGACGGCTATGTGCGCGAAGTCTTGCCGGACCATTCGCTCGACTGGATTCCCGCGAGTCGCTTCGAGCTTGACCCGGGGCTCCCACCGCGTCCCATGAACGCCAGTACGCTCGTTCACATGAGCACGCAGCCGTTCAAGGACAAGCTTGAGTGGTTCCGCTCCCAAATGAAGGACATGAAGACTCCTTGGGAGGACGGCCATGTCCAGGTCAAAGTGCGCCGTCGGGAGCTCTTGCGCGATGCCTTTACGAATTTGAACAAGCTCGATCCCGAGCACATGCGTCGTCACTTCCGCTTCGAATTCCTGCAAGAGCCTGGACTCGATGCAGGTGGTGTCGCCCGCGAGTTCTTTGAGCTCGTCACAGACTCTATTTTCAACGTAGACTTTGGTCTCTTTGAGTACTCTGGCGTCGACAACATTTGCTACAGCATCAACCCGAGCTCGGGCATTGCCAACGAGCTTCATATGCGCTACTTTTTCTTCCTTGGTCGCATCATGGGCAAGGCACTTTTTGACGGCCATATCATTCCTGCACATCTTACGCGACCAATGTACAAGCATTTGCTCGGATTTCCAATTACCGAGGCTGACATTGAATTTGTCGATCCCGTAGTCTACAAGAGTATGATTGACATCAAGGAGTGCGAAGACGTCGAGTACTTGTACCTCGACTTTACGACAGCGACTCGCGTTTTCGGTGAGACGCAGTCCGTGGAGCTCAAGCCTGGTGGCGCTGATATCGAGGTGACCAATGAGAACCGTGAACAGTACCTTCATCTCCTGGTCAAATTTATTCTCTTTGACCGCATTGCGCCTCAGCTCTCCATGCTTTTGCGTGGGTTTTACGAGGTCGTGCCAGCACATCTTATCAGCATCTTTGACCACCAAGAACTTGAGCTTCTCATGTGCGGCCTGCCCAATATCGATATCGATGACTGGCGCAAGAATACGGCCTACCGCGGCGAGTACCAGAGCAAGGGTGATCGTCACAAGGTGGTGCAGTGGTTCTGGGAAGTCATTGAAGAATTCTCGCAGGAGCAACGGGCCAAATTCCTCCAGTTTGCTACGGGTACCTCGCGCGTCCCTGTGCAGGGCTTTCAGGCCCTTCAGAGTTCTGAGGGCGTTCTCAAGCTTTTCACTATTGATTCTGTCGCCTACGACAAGAGTGTCTTTCCGCGTTCGCACACTTGCTTCAACCGCATTGACCTTCCCGTTTACCCGAACAAGGCCGCTCTCAAGACGTATGTACTCAAGGCCTTGAGTATGGAGGCGGTCGGCTTTGCCGAGGAGTAAGCTTTGGTCTTTTACCCTCCCTCTTTTACATTCGTTCATTGTCTCGACCTCTTCTTACTTCTTTTTTTTTCACTCATGCACCCGATCGTCGATAGCGTGCGCTTCTTTCTCACAAGTGAACGTACTACATACGGGACTTTTCCATACATTTGTAGATGTGCCTTTCGTTTTCGTTGTTATCATTCGAGCCTAGATTCATGCGCGTATTCTTGATTGAAAGTGGGCTGACCACAGTAGTATACCTCTTTCTCTGGAGACAAGGATGAATTTCTTTTTACAAGGTCGTCCCCTTGTTCCCATCCGCCAGACTTTTTCCTCCTTGAAAAGGTTTTTACAAGTTGCTCTTGTCGGTTGTTGCGCTGTCATCGTCTGGACCACTTCGGGGGCTAAAGTCCACCACGATGGGGAAATGATCGCTGGCGCACACCTCTCGCGCAACAAATGCGTCGCGTAGCTCGAGATGGCTCATCATGCACGAGCGCGCAAAACAATAATCAATACGATACAGAGGGTTTTCCACGCTTGCAGTGGGCGACTCTTGCGATAAGTGGTGAAAGCAATCCACAAATCCGTGATGCTCGAGCTCATCGAGACACCCATGTGCAGGAGGCGCCCAGCCTCGTTCTTGATGACGATCCTCGAGATGTTTCCAGTGGTGATCTTCATAGTCGCCGCGCTTGAGCGCATTCAGGTCGCCACAAAGTACCACAGGCTCGTTGCGGGCAGAACCAAGGGCCTCTAGCTCGCGCCGTACGTGGGCCAATTGGACTCGTCGCTCGCCCTCGTTCATATGATCAAGATGTGTACTGGCCACGATAAATCGAGGTAGGCCTGCTGGACTGCCATCGACACTACAGACCAGGAGTCCACGCACAATGCGGTGCACCTTGCCTTTGAATTCGACGCTCGAGCCTCCATCGAGCTGCGTTGTCTTGCACACGTCGAGAGGAAGCGTCGAGCAGATCGCATTACCATAATTTCCATCACGGACGTGTCCAAAGAACTTGATGTGAGAAGCGCCGAGCGCTTTGCCAAAGCGATCAAGGGTGTCTGGCCATTTCTGAATGTCCACTTCGTTCAGGCACACCACGGTGGGCTCAAGTTTGTTGGCCAGCGCGCGTCCAATGGCCTCGATCGTGCACTCGCCGTCCGCCCCCATGAAGCGCTTCACATTGTAGCTTACCAGCCGCAGCCGCGCCAGCTCTGACGCTGCCATGGTAAAATAATCTCTTCCGCTAGACTGCACTGCGCTGCGCTGCACTGCGCTGCGCTGTGCTGCCGCTGTCTACCCCTCCCCGAGGCTGCGAAGCTTTGCTTGCTCGCCTCGGCGGCGATGAGCCCAATCAGGGATGACTCTTTGATTGATTGTGTGCTCCCAAAGCAAAGCAACAAGGAAGATTACTTTACTGCTAGTATCGTAAGAGGCCGGGTTATCCGTTTTTCCTTTCTAATCTTTTTTCCCTCGCGTGGTCGGGTTGGGACCAAGTTCTGCTCTGCAGTGAGAGGCAGGATATATTGCTTTCTTGTTCATGTAGCACGGAGCGTCGCACAAGTGTCTGGTTTTGTGTGCCACTGAAAGCTGGTTCGAAGCAAGCGCCTCTCGAGCAGCGAGAACGTAGGCTCTGCTGGAAGAGCAAAACTTGAAGAGCAAGAACCAAAGCTCCTTTTCGTGCCACTACGCACCAGTCGCGGAGCGAGCGAGCGGCTGGCAGCGCGCTCGCAGCTCAAGAAGAGAGCTAGATATATAGCTAGATATTTCGGCGACGTCGAGAGCTGAGGTACTGGGTTGCGGGCGGTCTGTAGCGTTGCGAGTGCGTTTCCACGCGCACGCAGATTTTAGTGAACTTGCCTTTGTATGCTCGGCGACTGAGACGAGAGACAAGATGGCATCATCTCGTAGCAGTGCATCAAGTCGAAGCTCTTCACGAAGCGTGGAATCTTTCAAGATGCCAGGACAAGTTGACACAGTCAAGGAATACTTTGCGTCCGCGTCCCAACCAGTGAGGCAGCGGCCGGGCAAACGCGTCAACAACCAGATGCGGCCGCACGCATTCGAAGAATGGGACTTTTTGAAGGTAAGTCTATGCAGCTTTTCTGCCACGAGTTTCGTTGGATGTCTTTATTCTCACGCATATCATCATGGCGCCGCAACGGAATTCCTCTTTTACTTTGCAATTCTTTACTTTCGACTCGTTCCATTTGCTTCGACCTAATTTTCTTTGTGTTTGCTCAGAGTCGTAATGAGCCTCAGTGGCGACAGGAACGAGGCCTGCATGAAACGCGATTTCACAAGGGCTTTGAGCGACGAAAATATGCCTCCATCGAGGGAGCACCTCCCCGGGCATGCAATAACACAGGCGAGCCTTTTGCGCCAGCACCAACAGCTCGACGCGAAGCTCTTGCTTATCTCAAGGGTGATTGCACGGGATATAACATTATCACGGGCGATCGTCCAGCAACATCGGCCGGGGTCCGTACGCGTAAATTGTACCCCTCGTACGGAAAGCCTGAAGCCCCACGAGGACGACGACATTTTGACCAGGATGTCGAGCGGCCGCAGACACGCTGTTTAGGCGAGTATGCGCAGCTCAAGTTCTTTCAAGAGCAAAAGGAGAGCGAGGTGACGCAATTTCGGCGCAAAATACTTGCAAAGGACGGTCTCAGTCGCAGCGTCAAGCGGTCTACCGTCATCGGCTACGGTCGCGGAGACTTGTCGTCTCGCGGCGTTGCAGACAACTTTATGCTCAAGCAGCTCTAAGAACTATAAGCACGAGTTCAACACAATCACCTCCGAGTCAGTCGCCAAACCTTCATGTTTGTTTGCGGAATTTACCTTCTTGGAAAAGTATAAAAAAAATCATCAAAAAATTCAAAAAAAATTCAAGAAAATCAAAAAAATTCGTCGCTGCCAGATTGCTGCCAGAAACGAAAAAGATGCAAATTGCTCTCCGACCATGTCGCCGCAAGACACCCAGGGAGAGAACGCCTCGCTACGTGGGCAGCTTTTGGATACCTATGCCAAACACGCGCTCAATCTTACCCTAGCTTCGCTAGCGACGGCGGACGACCCTGTGGTTCTGCTCGGCGCCAGCGACAATGCGAACTTCGGCCAAGAGGGGACCACCACCTCTAGCAGCCTGGCAGTGAGTGACGACGGCCTCCGCCGCGGGCCGAACTGGACTCTTGAGGGATGCTGTAACGAGACGCAAACTGTGATTTGCTGCTTGGTCGCTCTGTACACTGTTGTCATCTTTTTTGTTTGGCGATGGTACATTATCTGTCCCTTCAAAATCCTTACTGTCTTCTTGCACGAACTCTCGCACGCAGGGGCTGCAATCATCACGTGCGGCAAAGTTGTCGGCATGGAAGTGCATGGAAATGAAGGAGGTCTCACGAAGACTGTGGGCGGATCCATGTGGTGTATCCTGCCGGCTGGATACCTTGGTTCAGCTTTCTGGGGTATGGTCTTTGTCATTTGCTCCGCGGATGCCTTGGCAGCTCAGATTGGCGCCGGGATCCTCGGAGTTGCTCTTATCGGCGTCCTATCTGTGGCAGACAATAACACCTTGCGTCTACTTTGCATAGGTTTTATCTTGCTTATTGCTGGGTTCTGGGCGTTGGAAATACTTACCGTATTCCAAGGCCTGCGCTATCTCTTGCTCTTCGTGGGGACCATGAACGGCTGGTTTGCGGTCTATGACATACATGATGACCTCATCAGTCGACGCGTGCATGGCTCAGACGCAGTCAAGTTTGCAGAACTCACTCACACCTCGTCCCGATGTTGGGGTGTCGTTTGGGCCATGATCAGCATGGTTCTCATGGTTCTCGGGGTCTATCTTGCTCTCGTGGTTGCTTCTTCCTCGTCCACCCACCGTTGAAAACAACACATGTCTTGTACAACAAAACACCACAAAGACAAGACGAAAACGCAAGTGGACTACGTTCTTTCTGATCATTTACGGCACCCACATTGCTGCATCGGAAAGCGCTCGTCGCAACCACATGAAATCATCTCTTTCACTTTCTTCTCCCATTCCATCAGGTTTCCGACACCTTTCTTGTGCTATCTCCTCCTCGTGCTCTCTCGTTCCCTTCCTCCCCGGGCGAGCCCTCGCTTCGCCCGTGTCGAGCGAGCTCCCTTCGGCGGCGCTCTCGCATCAGCGCAACGCAAATGCCGAGCGGGTTCGTGCTTGTCTTCCTTGCTTGCTTGCTTGCTTGCTTGCTAGCTTTCCTTCCTCGCTCTGTCTGTCTGGCCAAGTTGGCAGAGCAGAGCGCGGCAGACGGCCTTCGCGCACGCGCGGAGCTCTCCGGCGGCGCTTCGTCGAGGGCTGCGCGGCGCGGGCCGGGCGCGGGGGCGCTGAGGCCGCGGGCGGCGCGCAGGCGAGGCCGCGAGCATGTCGCGCAGGAGCGGCGAGGCCGCGGCGGCCTCGGAGTCGACGGCGATGGCAGCCGCAGGAGCCGAGGCGACGCCAACGGGCGACGACGGCTCGCGAGCGCGCTCGCTGCTCGCTGCCGGAGGAGGAGCGCGCCGAGACGGCAGCCGGGCGCAGCCCTCGGACGGCGAGACGGGCAGTGTTCTCGATAGGTTCCCGGAAGACGTCAGAGCCGAGCTGCGCCGCGTACAAGGCCAGCACAATCTCGGCGCTGTGATGCATGGCTATCCCGGCGCTGATGACGAGGGCCAAAGCTGGTTCGGTAGCCTCGGAGCACTCATGTTTGAACCACGAGATACTCTCGAGACCACTGCACCAATCCCTTCCGTAATTGCTCCCGTAGAGCTCGAAGACTTTCAAGAGTACTTGCGCAAGAGCCGCGCATCTGTGCGGCTCTTTGTACGGAATCACGACATTACCTCCTTGGCGCGCGTAAATGCCGCGGCAAGACGCATTCGACTACGCGAGCGGCTTTCGGGGGACGAGGCCGCGGTGGTGAATCCTTCTGCATCGGTGCGAAGGACCCTACAACTTGCCAAAGGCCTCGCGGCGCTGCAGCAGCAGCAACAACAGCAACAGCGTCGCGAGCTTTCGGGGGGGGCAGACGCAAAAGCTGCCCTGGAAGCTTGCTTTCGATTAGTGCCCGCTCGATTCTTTGAGTCAGACTTTACCGTCTCACTGGAAGATGGAGAAAGTAACTCGCACGCAGCATATTTGATGCACGAAAAGCTCTCGGGCTGGCTCGACCAAGTCGAGGTCTGCCTTTGGAGTCAGACCACTTCGCAGGCGCATGAGTTTTTCGCTGCGCTCAGCGACTTGAGCTCGTTGCGGGCGCAAGTAGAGGGAGCCTGCACAGAGATTGCCGCGCTGCGGTCGCACATTCTTGGCGCAAGGCAAAAGGTGGCGGAAAGTCATCTCGCCGTCTTGCACTATAAACGTCGACGACGAAATGTGACGCGTCTAGAGGCTCTTGTGTCTCAGATTCGCGAGGTGCGGTCGTGCATTCCCACGGTGGAGAGACTCACTAACATTCAGGACTTTAGTGGTGCTTTGACGTTGCTGGCCAACGCCCGTCGCGTCCTCCGAACTGATCTGCGTAAAGTGCATAGTCTGCAGACATTGCAGCGGCAAATGAGCGATTTTGAAGACATGATCGTGGACCAACTCAAGTCTCGATTCGTAGAGATCGCAGTCGGCTTCGAAGCCGAGGAGGAGCAAGACGATGGGACGGAAACGCCCGAAGACGCTGCCGTGGCCCAGCTAGTGGGCCACCTCACGCCAATCGTTGTTGGATTGCTCACCGCTCGTCGCTTCCAGCTTGAAGCAGCTCGCGGCCCGCAGTCTCTTCCCGCTGCAACAGGCGAGGCTGGAGATCCTGAATCGGCGACGAAAACGGATGATGCAGCGCTGGATCTCGTGGCCAATCCAATGTCAGGGGCGTTGGAGAGCTACCGTGAAGCCGCGATCGCCGAGGTGCGCTCCAGCGTCGAAAACGGTGTTGCCATGGCCCTCGCCGAGGTCCAGGCCGAGGCCGAGGGATCCGCAGCGCCTGTCACGGTGAACCGACGCCAGCTCATCGAAATGAGCCATGCATCTTTTCTGACTTTTATCGCGCTTGTCTTTGAGAGTCTCACGGTGGTTATGTCGCGCGCTGCGAGGCTTGACAAGGCTCTGCGCAAATGTATTTTACAGGACGAAGAAGCGAAGCGGAGCGAGACCGGCTTTGACGAGCCACAACGTCAGGCCCAAGCTCAAGAACGCGAAAAGGAAATGGAAGCTTCAGGCCGGGTCCTCGCCAAGGTGTCAGAGCTTTCGCAGTCGAGCGTCGGCAAGTTGTACACGTTGCGGATGAACGCTTGCATGGAGCAAGTGACGTTGGTCGAGTTTAAGCAGCTGTACGAAAAGGTGGGCGCCTTTACGATGCAGGCCGAGCGTGCCACGGGTCTGCGACGCGGAGGGAGCCTGCTCGAGAGCCTGCGCGCTCAGGCGCGCCGCTTTCTTGCAAGCACCCACAAGCACTCCATGGAAAGTCTGCGCGCAAATTTGAATCGGGACCAATGGAAGGCAGTCGAGGTGCCGCGCTCTATCCAGGGCTCGGTGCGTCGCATTGTCTCCGGAAACCCGCGAATGGATCGCCCTCCCGTGGAAGCGAGCGGAGCACCGACGCAGGGTGCGTCCAAGTCCTCGGGATCGACAAGGGGCAATGGGTCAATGTCGCTCTCCATTAACAATCAGTCTTGCAAGGCCGTTTCCAGCGTTCTCTCTCTGGTGCATGCTCTCGAGTCGTATATGTCCTGCGCGCAGCAGCTTTCGCTCAGCCACGACACCCTTGGGCTCGTGGTGGAAATGCTGCGACTCTACAACGAGCGCGCGAATCGCCTCGTCCTGCATCTCGAGGCATGTTCCGATAAGACGGCCGGCCTTTCGGGCATTACCACAAAGAATCTTGGTCTCGCCTCGCAGGCGCTAACAGTCGTCCTGGCGCTGTTGCCCTCTGTTCGTGGGATATTAGTTGGTGCCCTCCCATCTCGCTCGCGGCATCTGGATCGTGACAAGCGCGACATCCAGTTGCAGTTGGAGCAAGTCTCGGCAGAGTTTGAGCGCCACCGCCAGCGCATTTTTGACAAGATCGTCGAGCTTCTCACGAGTCTGCTCAACGACTGCTGCAGCCCTCAATCTCTTGGCGCAGTTGATTGGGATCATGCCCAAATGGAGCAGCCCGAGCCCTATATGCTCAAGTTGACCAAGGGAATTCGCTCCGTCCACCGTGTTGTGTCCAAAATCTTGCCACCAGACCAACTGCAGCGTGTGTTTGAGATGGTCTTCAAGAACTTCAACAAGCGCGTTCCCGAGCTCTTTGCTGATGTCAAGCCGAAAACGGGAGTCGGCAATGTCAAAGTGTACATTGACCTCAATCACCTGTCGCGGTGTTTGCACATGCTTCCCGGGACGCAGGGACTTGGTGACGAGCTTGATGTCTTTATCAACCAGCACTTTCCGCCGACGGCGTCGTCTTCTCGGACCAAGGAGCAGGTCGCATCGGCGGCGGCAGTCGCAAGTGCAAAGGCAGAAAGTGTTGCCGCTTCGTCTGCGCCGGTGGAAATGGCCGTCGAGCCAAACAGTGTCGTCCCGGACTCGAGCGAAGATGCTGCCGTGAAGGTTGTCTCAGATCCGCCCGTAGCGCAGGAGGACGACCCTTTGTCCGGGGGTATGAATGCACAAGTCCAGGATGCAAGTGCTCAAGCGAACGGGCATCACTCAGATCTTGTGACTGCGAGTGAGCCTGCCGATGATGGCGACGACGCCGAGGATAGCGGCCAGGCTGAGACGAGCACGGACGTTGTTGCAGAGTCTGAAACAAACGCGGAGGTTCCACTTGCGACTCCAAATGGCCATGGCGATCCCGCTGGCGACACGGAAGCCACGGAAGCGAATGATATAGAGGCTGTGATTGACGCTGCGACTGTGGACGCGCAAGCAGATGAAGAAAAAGACTCTCTTCGCTCTATTCAACCTTACGAAGCTGATGCAAACGGTTCACCTGAAGTAAATGAAGCGGTCCAAGGCAGTGTTCCTCATGATGACATGAAAAACGACGACGACGACGACGACGACGACGACGACAATGAAACGGATCATCCTGGTGGGATCATCGACGATGAAAATGATGTGAACGACAACCTTGTGAATGAGGACGTTGAAATGAATGATGCCGGTCTCGACGAGGAAGTGGATGTGAACGGAGACGACATGGGTTATGAAAATGACGATCTCGGCACCGGGGCTGACGTCTACAATGTCGATGCGGGCGCAGAAGATGATGATGAAGACGAGGAAGAAGAGGAAGCACGAGTGGGCGTCGAAGGGAGTGATGCCCCCGCGGAAACGTTTGCGGATGTGGAAAAAAAGGAGGCTCCACAAGGAGATCTTGTCCCCCATGACGACGGCCGCCAAGATGACGAAGAAGCAACTTGAAAACCTTGCCCGGCCAGCCAGCCAGCATGGGAGCTGGCGTTTTCCAAGCGTGTAGATGAACGGACAATAAGTAAGAGCTGATTGATTGATTGATTGATATAATGATATGGTGAACAATGCGGTGCAGCGCGCGACGGTTGCGACGGCCGGGTCTGTCGATCGTCTTCAGTCGTCGTAGAGAAACTTGGAGAACAAGAGGCGGCACGCTTCGCCGTGGGCTGGCAACTGATTGGATGTTGGTTTATCCAAATCGAACCTCCAGCGCACAATCTCGCTCCAAAGCAACAGCCCAGTCTCGGTCGCGGGCTCATTCCGTAGTAGGAGGTAAAAGGCGACCAATGTTGCCTCTCTGCTGAAGGACTCTTCACCCTTTTTAATTCGAGATCTCAGCCATGGCCGGCACGTCGGCGGGAGCCGAAGGGGACATAAAAGACTCCGAAAGAGAAGCGCCGCCAAAGAAGCTAAAGGTGAAGTACATTGTTGCGAGAAACATGACGAGGAGCAGCACCGTCTCCCAGTCGTCAAGCACGTAGGCGCCAGTCCACAGGCGCAGCAAGTACAGCTTGTGCCGCAGCCACGGCAGCGGCTCCTTGCGGCTCCTCTCCATGTACCTCAAGCGGCGGTCGAGACCCTGCGTCATGGTGACGTTGGCTGGCCTGTCTGCCAAGCCCTGCCTGCCAGCGTGTCTCTCACGTCTGCCTGGGCGCGGCGCGGGCGGCGCTGGGCGCAAGGCGCAAGGCGCAAGGCGGCCTGACGCGCGAGGTGCGGCGCTTCCCAGGGCCGGTCGCACGGGCGTGAGGCGAGCGCGGTTGCAGTTTTGCTCCGCTGGCTGGCTCTGCAAGTGTATACGCCATTGTGCACACACTCGCACCGAGAGCAGTCGAGACACGCGCGGACTCTTCTTCTTATTGCTACTAAAGCACGCGAAGGCAGCTGCAGCAACCAAGTCACAGTCGTTGTGTATGGTATGAATCTTCGGCTTGGCTGGGCGAGCTAGCCACGCGAGCAGCAGCAGCAGCAGCAGCAGCAGTATATACGTGTTGAACTAGAGGTATACGTACGGGTTGTGAAGCAGGGATGAAGCAGGTTGTGCAATGAGATGGAGAGACGCGGGGCGGGGCAAGTTGAAGGTGGAGTTGAGGTGACGCGAGGTGAGGTGCAGAGAGGTGCAGAGAGATGATTAGCTGATTGTTTGTTGCAAGGCTTGGATGTGGTTTTTATAGAGTGCGGCGTTGACATAAGGAATGGCTGCGAGTGACAAAAGGAAGAGCAAAGCAGATCATCATCCTTTTTGCATGGCCTTTCTTCGCTTTGTATCGTTTGCACTGTGATGAAAAAATTAAACTCGTCCTGGGCAGCTGCTCCCATTCTTGTCTTGAACAAAAGTTTTGTTTTTGTTCATGATTAGTTTTATAACAAACAGAAACCGAAACTCTGGCCTCGCGCGGGATGGAAAAAGAGTATCACGTACATACACAAGGCACTGCTCTCATCCTGCATCTGCTGAGTTCCAATGTTCGGGAACAGAAGAGACGAGACGAAAAGAGACAAGACTAGTTCCGCTGCGTGTGATTGGAACACGTGATCTCGGGAGACTGTCCATTAGGCGCTTGTTTGGGCGTCTTACTCGTTCCTCTGAACATCTATAAGTTGCACAACGAGGCAGGAAGTCTGGCCTCTGTGAAAGCTTCTCTTCTCGATCTGCTTCGAGAAGCCGCCACTTTCCTTTGCAGCATTCTCTTTCAATTAATCGCATGTCGCACACTACCTTTCTTTGCTCTTGGGCGACATGCTTTTGCCGGGTTAGAGCATCGATCTCCATTCGCGATGTCGCGACTTGCATTTCATTGCCGAATGCGACCCGAATGACAATTTTTTTTTTCTTCTCGGCTCGGATACCTTTCACAATAAGCGCATTCTCTTGGCAATCCCAGATCGCAAGTACGATCGCGCCGCGACCGTAGGGAGCCTGGGCGCGGGCGTAGCCCTTGAGCACCGACCTTTACGGTCCTGCGCGGCGACACGCGCTGTCGCTGCCTGTCCCGCGCGGTCTCCACGCGGCGCGTTGAGTTTGGAGAAAGTCGAAAGCATCGAGCATCGAAGTCAATCGCCTGGTCTCGCCCTGCTCCCTTTCCTTTCGAGGGTGCGCGAGTCAAGACCACAGCTGCTTGCTGCTGTCGGGGCGCAGGAAAGAAGCTTCATCGCAGCAGCGAGCCTCCGCGCCAACGAGCTCACGCGCGGCTCCGAGGCCCGGCCGCGAGGAGATCGGCAAGGCCTCACCTATTGCGCCTTTCATCCGATCACACGAGCAAGCAATTAGCGCAAAAGCAGGCGAAAGCAAGCCAAACCAACACCAGGCACACAGACTTTCCTTTTGGCGGAACACGAAGGCGCTTTCTTTGTTGAGCGTTGGAAGCCAATCGCAGCGATGAGCGTGGCGCTCATCAGTCAGCCTGTGCAGGCATTTGTCGGTTTATCAAACCCATACACATCGGTAATGCACTTTGTATTCGCAGTGGTGCCTCCTGATCAAGCTGATCACGATGCAGATGGGCAAATCTACAACGGAAATCAGAAGAGTAGTAGCAGCAAAAGTAGTGGCAGCCAATTAGGAGATCGGAAATCAAGTCCATCAAGCTCCGTGAGTGCAACAAAGAAGAAGCTTGAGCCAAAGGCAGAAAGTGGTAGCGCACTCGATTTGGCGAGTTCGGGCGTCACCGCGTCTCAATGTTGGTTCGAAGGCGTCGAAGTGCTCCAGCGTGGCCTTGTGCGACCGGATCGGGAACGCAGCAAAGACTTCACTGTGGAAGTGGAGGGTGTAGCGAATACCGGATCCAAGGGCACAGTTCCAACAGGCTTTTGGACCGAGCGCGTGCATATGGTGTCGCTGCGTCCATCGCGCAGGTTTTGCATCGACGCCAAGTCAGATTTCAGCAATGACTTTTACGTCAAGTTTCGATTTGTCTTTGTGAGCGATCTCCCGCCGCATCGGCCTGTATTTCGCGCAACGGTGACGTCGTGTGACATTAATTTGCGTTCCAAGAACAAGACAGCGACAAGCGAGCAGTACCAGGCTTTTCGCAGCGGGCAGATTATGTTTCGGGACCGCTTGGTCGAAGGCGTGCACCGCGCTCGCAAGCATTTTCAGACTCACTTGCAAGCGGCGCCAGGTATACGCCTCTCACGCGCAGAGTTCTTGCGTGCGCTTTCGCTCATGCCCACGTTGCCGGATAACGCGGAGATTCTGGAGCGCTACATGAGCTATAACGGTGCTCGTGGATCTGGCGGGACTGGCTCCATTGCGACCCCATCTCTTACGGGCCCGGTCTTGGCGATTACTGGAGTTGTTGGTTCTGGCCCAACGGCAGGCGATCTTATCCCGTCGCCCACTTCTGCTGGCTCTCTGACTTCATCTGCCATGTCTCCGGCGTCGCTCTCCTCACAGTCTCCGCGATCGAAGCAAGTATCTGTTCCGGTCGGTGCACCTGTCCTTGCGACCTCGGTGATCTCACAAGACTCGAATCATTCGAGTCCTGGGCTGGAGGCTCTACAGCAACAGCTCCAGCACTTTCGTCAACAACATCAGCAGCAACAGCAACTACAACTGCAACAGCAAAAGCAGCTCTTGCAACAACAAAATCAAAAGTCGCAGCAAAAGCCCGTGGTGCGAAAAAGGTCGCGTGCAGTGCAGATTTCCATGGAGGACCGCGCGCACGAAAAGACCGAAACCCCCAAGCGCGCACGAGCGCAACCCACTATTGTGGAGAGGACACCAGCTGCCCCCGTCATGTCCAAGATTGAGCCCGAACCAGAAACAGCCATGTCGCGAATCGCCAGCCTTGAAGGCGAGGTGTGCGAACTTCAGACGGTCGTGCAAAATTTGACGGATCGCTTGCAGCATTTGGAAAGGACGCTTGCCACCAACAAAAATGTCTGATATAATCATGTTATCCTGACCTTGACTCTGGGCTTGATCGTTTCGAGATTCGTCAAGTATGATTCTTTCTTATCAATGCGTCGTCTAAATTACTCGTGAGGAAAGGCTTGCCTATCGTCGTCCGCATCACGCTTTTGCAGAACGTCGTCGACTTTTACGGATATTGCATCTGCGTCGTCTACGGAGGCTCGCCTTTTGCGAATACGGTTGCGAATGACTGCGATCGCAGCCATTGCAAGAATTGCGAGACTTGATCCGCCAACTGCGACGCCAATGAGGCCTCCTTCGGAAAGCCCGAGCGAGAACGCAAGCGATGCACTCGCGGTTTCTGTCGTAAGTGTTTCGCCAAGATTGGGAACGTTGGAACGTATCCAGGTCTCATAGGAGGACACGCGAGCGTAAACGCCGGGGTAGCCAGCTCTGGCACAGCCATAGCCAAAGGAAGTAACTCCGACCTGGACGACGCCTCCCAAGATATCATTTTCATAAAAGAGGGGGCCGCCGCTGTCACCTTGGCAAGCATCTTCACCTCCAGTTCTGTTACCGGCGCAGATCATTGTGTTTGCATTGAAGAGTGAGCCATAGCTTGATGAATTGGCGCAAAAGGTATCTGCGACAATTTCAATGTCGGCCTCGACAAGATGTTCGCGGTCATCGGAGGATGTTGAGTCCTCTGCGTGAGAACCCCAGCCTGCGACGACGACGGGGACCCCTTGGGCCTCGAGAGCTTCGGCATTGTCACCAAAGTTAAGCTGCGCCGGCTCGACATCGCTCACGGACGAAGCCAATTTGAAAAGGACGACATCATTGGCTTGACTTTTGCTTGTGTTATAGTCTGGGTGAACGAGTTTCTCCTGGATGAGGATACGCGGGGCGCCCGATCGTTGCAGACTCCCCACGGAGACTGCAACAGCCCGCGCCGCGCAGTGCGCAGCCGAGAGCACCACGTCTGGCGCAATGAGCGAAGCCCCGCACGAGAATTGCGACGCGGAGTCTCCTCTCCAGACGGCTGCGACAAAGCCTCGGTCCTCCAAGGTCGAGAGGTGGCCCCCGACGATGCGTGCGCCGGGGTAGCTCCCGTCCGAGGAGGTCTCGCCGCCCGCTGCAGCAGCCTCGTCGCTCATGGTTTTCGCCGCCCCCCCCCCCCCCCCCGGAGAGCCCCCTTCGGCCCCGCCTCAAGCCTGGCAACCTTTTGGGGGTCTGCCGCGCCATCGAAGCGAGCGCCGCGAGCAGCGCATCGCTCCCAGCCCAGTCCCGGTCGCGGCACGCGTCGGAGACGCGTGCCGCTCGTCACTTTGGTCGGTCTTGGCCGCCCAAGCCCCCGTGCACGTGCGCACCGGACCTTTCCGCCATTGTTACAAGCCCGCGGGGAATACCTGGTAATGCAGAGGGCTGGAATGGTACCGGTTCTGTTAATTTATTTGCACATGCTCAAGATGGACTGCGAGTGGCTGGGACAGGCGTCAGGAGCTGCGCCTCAGGGACGAGTTGGATTCTGTGGGTTATTATCGTCAAAAGGATTCCATGGCGGCCCTGACCTTGCCGATAAAGTCCTGGCGCGCGTCGAGGGGCTGGTGGTCCATGTCGTAGAGTCCAAGCCAGGTGAGTGTGCAAGAGGGTGCCATGAGCGAAACGAAGGCACGGGCAATCATGTTGCGGCCGTTGTCGCCAGCGAGAAAGACAATGTGCGGCGGTGACCCGTACGTCGTGACGCAGGCAACCTTTTTGATGTTGGTGAGGTTTGGAACGATGCCGAGATCGCGCAGCTGAAGCTCTTTGGCGGCCTCGGGCTCGAGATGTGGCTGTCGGAAGGCTGAGCGAAGAAAGAAACCAAGCTGTCCAGTTAGTTTTTGATCGCGTCTGACGAAACCCGGAAGCGACGCGATGGCAACGTACCTACGCCCGGCAGAAAGACGCGGTCGAAGAAACCCTTGAGGATTGCAGGAACGTTGAACCTGTGCCAAACATCCGCAGGAATTGCTGTTAGCATAACGGCACTTTGCAGAAAAGTAGGCCTCATCGTGACCGCGATTGTCCATCTCAGAGCATGTATGCGTGATGGACGGGAGAAGGAGGCCGGAAAAGGGAAAAAAGAGGTCACTTACCACCAGGTGGGATAGACGATGACAAGCGCATCTGCGCTCTGCAAACGCTCGATGATGGGCTGCACGTCTTTGGACGGCTTGGGATAGACTGTCATGTATTCCTCGCGCTCTTCGCGTGTGAGGGACGGCTGGAAAGCTGTACCTTTGCCGTCAACATCATAGAGTCTGAGCTCGTCTACTTCGTTGCCTCCACGCCGCAGTCCTTGGGCAGCTGCCTCTGCAAGCGCTGCCGAGTAGGAGTCTGGCACGGGGTGAGCGTGTCTGTCGTAGAGGGAGAAAGCGTGTCTCTGTCAGTTGCCCATACTTTTCTGCTCTTGCCAATTCATTATATTCTCACGTACATGAGAAGCACTCGTTTTGGCGTGGCGTCGACTTCTTTCACAGGTCCGGGTACGAGGCCTTTGCTCAGCCTGTTGGCCTGCGTTTGCGCCCACGCCAGCATTTTCGCAAAGCTTGGCTTGATTCGATTCAAGGAACCCCCACCCCGTGCGCTGCTGCTCTTCTACGCCGTGTGCAAGATCCCGTGTATTTCTGCTTGCTTCGCAGGCCGCCTCTACCCTCTTCGTGCCCTCGCCCTTGCGCTCGCGCTTGCTCACCGAGCTGCGTCGCGTGCTAGCCTCGATGCGTTGACGTTTGTTTGCCTGATGTGGCAGTGCCTTTGGATGTGCCTCTGTGACAAGCATTAAATTATTAAAAAAAACACATTCAAGGTGCGAGCGAGCGAGGGAGCGAGCGAGCGAGCGAGGCTGTGAAAACTGGAGGTGAATTTAGTTGTCTTGCGACCAATGGCGCCATCGCTGGACCTTTGGGTGGAGCTGGCTGTGAATCCAACCGTCCCGAGACGGCAAGAATTCTTTCCTCTGACAAATGCCGCTTGTACAGCAAAACAAGAAAGACAAAAATGTGGAAAGAATTCAAGCAAGATCCTGCTGCTTTCGAAGCAACCGAGCCAAGCAGAGCACGAAAGGGTCAGGCAAAACAAATACACTACACCCTACGCGTCTTTTTGCTCTTCACAGCAGTGCATCGTAGGTGATGACGCACGATTGCGGAAAGTATCCCAACTCCCCACGTAGTATAGGCCTAAAGAGCGAGCGATTGAGAAAGAGAGAAGATTTTTCTGCGAGCTCGCAAAAGCGCATCAAGAGAGTCCGAGACGTCAAATCGCATTTTGCGAGGGCGCCGGCGAGAGCGCGGCGGGAGAAGAGGACGGGGAGGCGAGCGAGCTTGAGAAGAGCTGGAGCAGCTCGCTCTGTCGTATCCGTACTCGCTGGGTCTTCGGAGAAGAAGCGGACGGCGAAAATCGCGCGCCAAGACGGAAAGCGGGCCAGGCACGCGGGGCCCGCGGCCTCGGGCTCCCGCGCGGGGCCAGGGGCGAAGGAGCGGCGGCGGCGCGCACGCCAGAAACGTCGTAGACTCGAGGACGCGGGCCGAGCGGGCTCCAAGGCCGAGGTCGTCGTGGCAGACATGCAAACCCCAAGAACCGACCCTGCGGGAAGCGACCCGGCCACGCGAAGCGACGTGAAGGCGCGAAAGGCCTCGCCTTTACAAGGAGACTACGGCGAGACCGATGTGCTACTGACGACGCCCGTGCACGGCTTTGTGGTTGAGCGCAAGGAGATGGTCCGCGTCATGATTCAGTCTCTTCGCGACATGGGTTTCGAGAAGTCGGCAGAGAGTCTGGAACGTGAATCCGGCGTAGCAGAGCAGCATCCTTGCGTAGATCGAATCGAGGCTCTTATACAGAGCGGGAAATGGTCAGAGGCTAGCCGAATGACGCGCGAGGCTCTTGCCGAGACACACGCGTGCAAGCCGTACGTAGTACGGGCGTGTACATTGCTTCTTGCGCAAGAAGAATATCATGAACTGCTTTTACGCGACGCATTTGTAGACGCATTATCGTGCTTGCAGCACGAGCTTGCTCCACTATGCGGGCGTCAGGACACGGCAAAGCACGCCAGTCTACTTTTATGTGACGATACCGAGGCACTTCGGGTTCGACTGCGACGCTCGCAAGGCGATGATACCGAGCACCGCAAAAGGGTCTGGGAGCGATTGCGGACTCTGTTGCCTCAGTCTCTGGCCTTGCCCCGGCAGCGTCTTCTAACGCTGCTGGATCATAGTCTCGTAGAACAGACGCGGCGGTGCTTTCGGAAGCGTGCCTGCATTCAGCCCGGACAAAGCAACGTCAAGCTTTCTCTGGTACAGGATGTCTCTGACTTGGTTGAGGATCTGCATCGTTTGCCGGCACGCGTGGTGCAGCGCATTGCAGCGCATGGCGAGAGCGCACAAATCTGGTGTGTGGCTTTTAATCAGCAGGGAACTCGAGTTGCGTGCACAGGCACGGACAAACGTGTGCGCGTGTTTGACGTTGGTTCGGTAGCAGGCGATGTGAAACTTTCGCCGTGGGCTTCGCTCTCGGGCGAGGCTGCAACGTGTCTAGCGTGGAGTCCCTGCGGCAGGCTCTTGGCCGCTGGAGACGAGGATGGCAGGATATATATTTGGGACGGCCTTGGTGGCGATAAGTCTTCGCCGAAGCCAAGTCCTGCACTTGTGCTTCGGAATCTATCTAAGCGGGTCGTCCGCATATGGTGGAAGCCCAGCTCTCGACGAGGCTGCGAGCAGGTCATCGCAGGAAGCCTCGACGGTGCGCTGGTCTTGTTTGAGGCGCGGACCGGTGCGATTCTGGCATGCTGGAGTGGAGCGCCCGTGTATGACTTTGTGTACAGCAGCCGCAAGAGGCTGATCGTTGCTGCGTGCGGCAGTTGCGATAAGACCAGCAACATGATTGGCTCCTGCGATCCTGTCAAGGCGGCGAGCCGCTCGCAGCACCGGTTCATGCGAGTGTTTGCCGTCGATGAAAGCGAGTCATCGAAAGAAAGTACCGCGAGAGAGACGACTGAAACGGAGGAGCCCGCTGCTGTGCGAACATCCTTGTCGTCGTCCACCTTCTCCTCTTCGTCATCGTCGTCGTCGTCGTCGTTGTCGTCGTCGTCATCGTCACCGTCCGTGGATGCACCTCTTCCGAGGCGGCAGCGAGGGACGAAGCAGCTTGTCGAGCTTTCAGACAAGTGTAAAGCGGATCGTTTCATGTCGGACGAACAGATTGTGAGCATGGTGCTCTCGTCCGACGAAGAGAGGCTTTTTACAACTATTGTGGGTGGAAACATTGTAGAGTGGTGCATGCGCACGGGACTGTGGCAGGCGAGCTACAAGGGTGCACATCACGGAAGCGCAGTCATTCGTTCGTCTTTGGGCGGCTTTTGCGAAAGTCTGATCGCAACTGGAACCACCGATGGTTCCATATGCATTTGGGAGCGCGAAGCGGGAGAGGCTGGCGAATCGAATGAGGCAGATAGCGGCGCCGTTGAACCTGTACTCATGCTCGGAGAACACACACAACCAGTGAATGCAGTGACGTGGTCGCCAACAGACCCTTCTGTGCTTGTATCCGTGAGCGACGACGGTCAACTCCTTGTTTGGACCGGGAAGCCAGGTCAAACTGAGGATTAAAATATGATTCAACTTGGATCCTATCATGCGTGCATGAAAGTTGTGCCTGAGGTATTCTTCCAATTTTAACCGGTTCGCAATCGTAAGCTTTCAACATTAAAAAACAGAATTTCTTGTGATTCACCCGTTGCATCACAACAATCGCGACATTTGCTCCCTGGGCTTGGAGTCAGAAGAGCCAACAAGCGATCAAATAAGTTAGCAGTAGCTGCAGACGGTGAGCTACCTGCTGTTGCTGATACGTACTTTTATTGCGAAAAGACTGGCCAGCAGCTAGCGGCTGCACTCAAGAAGCTCATGAGCGGAAGAGGAAAACATTTGCTATGGTCGTTCGATGAAACAACTCATGGACAGGTGGTAAATATTCAAAGCAAATAAATTCGAGAACGAAGTTGTGACACAAAACGAAAGTCATTTGTTAAGACAGATTAAAGCCATGCTTCAAGCCTCGAGTGTAGGAAATTGGCTGTGAAGCTACTAAGAGCGTCGCTTTAAAAACAAATGGTGGATGAGAGACCCGTTTGCAACACATAAAAGTGCAAACGAGATGAAGACTCCCCCTCCAACACTGTAATAGAAAGCAGCGGCAGCATAAGTAGCAGCACAAAATTACATGCGAGCAAATTTAGGCGGCGGCGTGGTCGACCTTGGCGGCATCGACGCGAGAGTCGATCTCATCCTCGGACTCCTCAATGGTGGGGTCAACCTTGCCCATGCGCTGGAGCTGGAAGAGGCCAAGGAAGATGGCGGTGAGCATGAGGTAGGCGGTGAAAAAGCGCCAGCTGAGCGTGGGGAAGTAGCCCGTAGCGCAGGTGTCAAACTCGCTAAAGCGCGAGGCATCGATGACAGTCGTAGCGTCGGCGCAGTAGACACCGCCGGCAGCAACTTCGTTGATCTCCTTGGCGCTGACAAGACCTTGGTGGATGAAACCGAAGAGGGAAAGGAAGGCGGCGACGACACTCCAAACAGCTGCCATGACATAGCTGCGGTTGATCGCGTACGAGGCCATGGAGATGGTGACGAGGGCAATGAGAAGCGGGCTGCCGTCGAGAGCCGTGAAACCGTAGTACGTGGCGTTCGAGGAATCCGCGGTGTAGCCGGAGCCCTGAAGGGTCCAGTCAACAATGGAGGGAACAATACCGATGATGAAAGCAGGGTACTCGCGAACACTGGCGGAGACGATGGCCTCCTGGCAGATGGCGAGACCGACAAAGACGAGAAGCGGGCCAACAGCCTGCATGGGGACGATGGCCTGAATGAGGGCGAACATGCCGGTGAGGGAGAAAATGAAGAGGATGACACCGTTGATGACCGAGTACATGGTACCAGCGCCCATCTTCTTGTATGCGGGGTGGCCAATGTACACGGAAGTGGAGAAGGGGCAGCCGAAGAGAGCGGCGATGACAGTGCCGAGACCGTCAGAGACCATGGTGAGGGTCACGCCGTACTTGTCGCCAGCCTGCTCGGCAGAGTAGACGTTCATCAGGGTACCCGCAGCGGCAGTGAAGGCAACAGGGAAGACCGTACCGATGGAGTCGGCGACCGAGGACCAATCGCTGAGAGCGCTGAAGCCGGTCTGGATGCCCCACCACTTGAGGTTCTGCTCGGCGGCATCCCAGGTCTCCTTGGTGTGGACGCCGTCCATCCAGGCGAGGGCAGTACCGGCAAGGATGATGACAAGCGACTTGGGGAAGTTGCCAATATTAACGTCACCGTAGTAGAGGATGAAGACAAGGAAGAGCGGCACGAGACCGGCGATGGGCTCGGCGTAGGTGTTGCTCAGGGCGTTGATGACGAGGAAAGCCATACCAATGCCGGAGAGCGAGCCGAGGAGAGCCACGGGCGGGGTGAACTTGCGGATGGCAGGGCCAAAGAAGCTAAGAACCACCGAGATGATACCGACCAGAAAGTTGGTCGTCACACCGGCGCGCCAAGCGGCCTCCATGGCGTCGCCGATGCAGGCGGTGTCGCCACTGGCGCAGCTAGCGGAGTCGGCCCAGTAGACGGGGCCCATGATGCCGAAGAGGACGGCAAAGGCACCGGGGGTGTTAATACCGTAGGGAAGGGCGGTCGCGAGGCGGTCCTCCTTGGCGGAGAGAATAGCGCCCTGGACGGCGTAGAAGGCTCCGCCGACCAGGGTGGAGACGCCGAGACCGGGGAGGATGCGCTGGTAGATGATATCGTAGGCGACGTCATCGTTCGCTCCGAAGCCGAAGACGCCGTAGTAGGTGGCGCCGACGAGGGCAAGGATGGTACCGATGTTATCGAACATGACCTGCACGAGGCCCGAGGCATCGCCCGCCACGGGCTTGAGGTAGGGAACGAAGCTCATTGTGATGAACCACCCCACCCACCCTTGATTAAAATGAAAGGTTGCTTTGTTTGTTTGGTCTTGGGCTGGTTGGCTTGGCCTTGCCGAGGCTCGGAGGCTTCGCTCGCTCGAGTTTGGGTTTTGGTTTTGCTGTCGAGCGCGATGGCCCGGTCGCACGCGGCCCGGCGACGCCCCGGCTGCTCGCTCGGAGACGCCGGAGATAGAGACGGAGACGGACGGCCGGAGTCAGAGGGGGGCAGAGGCCGTGCGTGTGCGAGTGGGGATCAGAGCAGTATGCACTGCACGAACTGCAGAGGGAGAGGAACCGCATCATCGCGTAAAAGCTAGCTAAAAACCAAGGGGGAATACAAAAGAGAGGGCACGCGGCGGCTCACCCACCGAGAGAGCGCGCGACCGACCGATCTACCGACCGACCGACACCGACCGACACAGCGAGTGGACGGGCCTGGCCGGTGGCCTGTCGCGCGTGGAGAACGAGGAACTCTTGGGTTGGCGCGGCTGGTGTAGCTGGCTTTCAGGAGTGAGAGGGAGGGACACGGAGAGAGCAGCTGCGCGCCGGGGGGTCGCTGCATTCCTCCGAACTGGACCCGGAGGCCCCGCCCTGAACAAGCTATCGAGAGGCGCTCCAAAAAAGAAAGAAAGAAAGAAAGAAAGAAAGAAAGAAAGAAAGAAAGAAAGAAAGAAAGAAAGAAAGAAAGAAAGAAAGAAAGAAAGAAAGAAAGAAAGAAAGAAAGAAAGAAAGAAAGAAATTGGGGAGGTGCGGGCCAGTGGCGAGCGGGCCGGCTGCGGGCAGTGGAGCGGTAGGGTGGTGGTCGTGGTCGCGGACTTCCAGGAAGCTGCGGGCCGCGCGCGCGGCGCGTGCGTAGAGAGATCGAGAGAGTAAAAGAGCGGGAGACTGCGATTGCGAGGCAAGTAAACGCAACACGAGACGCGGCGAGGCGAGGCGAGGATAGCCTTGGATCCATCCATCTATCCATCCATCCGTCCGTCCACCCATCCATCCATCCATCCTAGCACCGCGTTCATCCGAAGCTTCGCTTGCGTTTCCCTTCTCCTTTTGCTGGCCACGCCATGTCACATCCCATGGCCATCGCGGAGCTTCGAGGCGAACGCTCGCGACGCCTCGGCGTCCATGCCACGCGGAGCCGCCGCGAACGCTAGCATGCCTTTCCTGATAACAAGCAGGGCAGGCAAGGCTCGCTCAAGGATCGGTCGACCGACAGAGAGACAAGGAAGGAAGCAAGGAAGAAAGGAAGGAAGGAAGGCGGCGCGGCATGCGACAACGGGCACGAACGGATTGTCTCTCTGTCCACTTGCAGCCTGGCGCCGGCCACTTGTCGCGGCCGGCGCCCTATGGAGAATAGGGATCGGCCAAGCCTCGCTTTCGATCGGCCGCCCGCAGCGGAGGGCCCTACCGGCCGCCGTCCCCTCCTCGGCACGTCTGCGGGGGATATTAATAGCCCACAGCATGTCCACAAGAACCGCAGTGGCGCCACGCCGGCGGCCTCACTCTGCCTTGCTCCCCCCCTTGTTCCGCCGTCCGGCCGCAGCCCGGGTCTTCCGCCGCGGAGGTGGGCCGCTGTGGGGTTCGATGGGAGTATTGCGGAAGCGCCAACATTGCAACTGCAACTAGAAAGCTCAAGTAGCGAATGCAAGTAGCAAGTGCAAGTGAAAGCAATGGCGAGAAGGGAAGGCAAGGCAAGGCAAGGCAAGGCAAGGCAAGGCAAGGCAAGGCAATGCTATCTACTATCTTGGCTGCTAAGCCGGACGCGCATACCGAGCACGGCCAGTTTCGTGGGGACGCGCCCGTCCCGAGCGTGGCCGAGGACCTACTTTCTTCCTTTCGTTCTTTTGGGCGAGGCGAGGTTGCTTTTGCATGCTCGCACGCTTGTTCCGCACGCTCGCCATCCTCCGCCCTGTTTGCGGAATTCGTGAATGAACGAGGTGCTGCAGCAGCAGAAGCATCCGCCAGCTGCTTGTTGTTGCTAGCGGAGCGACTCGCGCCGCGACTCGGCGACGGCCGGTCTCCGGAAGGGGCCGAAGCGCACGCGCCGCGCTGACGTGCTGACCGCCCTGCCTCGCATCGCGTGCTGTTGCCTGCATCGCGCGCTCGCGCGCGAGCCCGAACGCAGCTCCGGCGACGCCCTCTTCGTCCAGCGCCACCGACCAGGCTCGTGCATCGAGGGTCCCAGGAAGGCAAGCAAGCAACGAGCAAGCAACGGCAAGCAAGCAAGCAGAGCGAGCACAACGCTCGCTCGCCTGAATCCGCTGCCGATCGCGAGAGTGAGCGAGAGCAACAGCAACCCGTGCCGCTGCCGCTGCCGCCAAAAGCAAGAAAGATCTTCGCGTGCAAGCTTTCTTCGCCTCGCAGTCGCGGGGAAGAACAAGCCGGAAAAGCAAACGGGCCAGGGAAGCCAGGGCGGGCAGGGAGGAGGGCGGAACGCGCGCGCGAGGACCGCAGACTTGACCTTGGAGTTCGAGTTTCTTTCTTTCCCCCTTTCTTTCTTCTTTCTTTCCGGGGCGGAGGAGTAGCGAGCGCGTCGACGGGGGAGGGAGGGACGGACGGGGCGAGCGGCTGCGAGCAAGAAACAAAGCCTGCGGCTGCCGCGTCGAAGGCGCGTCGGTCCCGTCGCTGGCACGCGCGAGCAAGCGAGCGAGCGGGCGTGTTACTTACTGGCCTGGATCGGTCGGTGAAAGAGCCTGTGTTTACGACACCGCCGGTCAGTCCACTGCCAGTCACCGGGAGCTGCCAGCCAGGCCAGGCGGGGTGTGTGCGCGCGTGTGAGTGCGTGTGTGCGCGGGTGTGTTTGAAAGAAAGATGATGGAGGGGATGTGCAGGACAGCCGAGCTCAATCGAGTCGAGCGAGTCGCGTGTACTACGTGGCGGCAGCGATCGATTGATCGATCAATAGCCTTGCTTTCTTGATTCATTATCCTCCCCCCCCTTCGGCTCCGCTCCCACCCACCGCGTGGCTGAAGGCCGGAGCCGGCCACGACGATGAAGGCAGGCTTGGGTTGGCTTGGCTTGCACGGGCTGCCGGAAAATCGCGCTGGACCCGTAAAGATGGGCCGATCAGCGCCGCCATCCATCCATGGCCATCCATCCATCCATCCATCCATCCGTCCACTGCCACTGCCATCGGCTACTCGTCCCGGCGCCGGCACGATCACTCGACCCCGACGAAGGAAGGCGTGAAACGAGACAGGCATGATCGTGGCCACTCTCAATTCATGTCGATCCCCCTGTCGAGTCGGCACTCGCAGCTCGATCTCTCTCCACCCTCGTGTGTTTTCTCTATCCGAGATGTGGGTGTGGACGGCAATTTCCGTCCCTTCCTTCCTTTCATGCTAAAAATTTTTCCCTGCCAAGCAGTGCAGGCAGCCGTGGCCTCCGTATCCATTGTTTTCCTGCCGGCAGCGTCCCAGGAACTGTCACGTCCGCCGCCGCCAGCGCCGGCCTCGCTCCTCTTGCCCGTTGCGATTCCCGGCGGCTGTGCCGCGCGCGCTCTCTCTGGGGAGCCACGCTGCAGCTGCAGCTGCAGCTGCTGCAGCAGCTGCATTGGCCAGGCTGCAGGTTGCAGTGGCCATGGTTGCTGTTTGTTTTTGCAAGGCCCGGGCTTGCGCACGCCACCCGTTCTGTCGACAGAACGCACGGTGGTGTGGCTGGCTGGCTGCGGCCTGGGATCCCGGCAGGCCGGCCGTCCCCGGCGGCTGCGCTGGCTGCGCTGGCTGCGGCCCTGCCTCTCTACCTGGCGGCACGGCGACGTGCTCGGCCAGGAAGGAACGCTGTACGACACGCGGAGGCGGTGCGGCGTGCTGCAGGCGGGCGAGGCATGCGCGCGCGGCGTCGCTTTCACCATCATTTCACTTCATTTCAATTTATTTGAATTCCTTTTCACGGCGACAGAAGTGCGCGTCGACCAGCCGGGCAGGTCTGGTGAAAGGTGTGTCTCTGTGTGTGCGGCACGCCGGGCTTGACCTGCCCCTGATCCAAGTGTCCTGGCCAGTCCAGCTTTCCGACGCGCAGTGCAGACACGAAGCGGCAGCCAGCCTTGGACGGCAGCAGTGCAGCAGCCGCTTTGCTGCAAGGCGCAGGAGCAGCGGCAGCAGCAGCAGCAATAACATGGTAAGAAAGAGCACGGTGGCGGCCTTGGGCGCAGGCGATGGAGCAGTGCGCGCGCCGGAGCTGGCCGCGGCCTTCACGGTATTTGCTAGGGGGCGCCCTAACCACAGTGGGTCCATTACATCCTCCCACTGGATCACTCACTCGGCTGGGCGAACGATTGATGAGGGGGAGATGTGGTTGGTCGCTGCGGGTGGTCCAGGGGGACGTCGTCGCGATGGATGGATTGATGAATGAATGAATGGGTGAACGAAGCGTGGACCAAGTTGAACTTGAACTTGAACTTGAACTCGCCTGTCCAGGCCCCGCTGGCGCGATGCGACGGGGCGCCAGCTCTCGCGCCGCGGCCGCCGCTCACTCCCGCTGGAACCAGGTGATTATTCCGGGCGGCACTGCCGATGGGGTCCAACCGATTGATCTATAGAATTTTTGAAGCAGTGCTTGGGCTTGCAGACGAAGCCCGAGCGACGCCCGGCACGCATGGCCGGCGTCGCCCTCGCGGCGTCATGCAGGCTCGCTGCAGCTGCTGGCGACGACGCTGGAGAGAGAGCAAGCCGGCAAGGAATGGACGGATCAAGCGACCAACCAAGCGCCCGCCGCGCCGCCGAGCCGTGCAAGTCTTGACCGCCCTTCTCCAAGTTCCTCAAGAATCACTTCGGCCATCAGTCAGTCCATGCATGCACCGCGTGCGTGCATGCTTGCTTTCATGCCCGGCGCGGCGCGGTCGCGCAGCAGGCAGACCAGCGCAGGCACGTGCCACGGAGGAAGAGGGATAATGCGAAAATTCCTTGCGCAAGTTCTCGCTCAAGTTCTTCGGGCGGCTTTTCGGAGTCGCAGTCGCTGTCTGTCTTTCCTTACTTTTTTTCTCATTTTTTCCTTCTTCGCCGGACCAATGGCGACCGGCAGGAGCAGCAGTAGCCGGAAGATAAGATCCCAACTCCTACATCCCCGCAGCAGCTGCGAGCCACAGCCAGCTCCCCCCATGTCTCATCTGCGGGGCGGCACTCGGGTGTCTGTGGGAGGGGAAGGGAAGAGTGCCGGGGGGAAAAAGAATTGGTCCGCGCAACCTTGGCGTGGCGCCTGCTTGGCGCTGCGAGGAGGACGCGCGCGGGCGTCTCCCCGACGAGCACCCTGCGCAACGCAAGAGCGCTTGTGCGTGGACCGGCAGGTCATGTTATACGAACGTGCGAGCAAGAACTTCGAGCAGCCACAGCCACACCAGCCACTGCCACTGTCAGCGACGCGAGTCTCGAAGATGCGCGTGCTCGCGCTGCGTGCTGCATTGGCCGAAGCACGGTCGGCTGTGCTAGGAGCTGCAGCAGCAGCTGCAATTCACAACATTTAGTCGATGCGACGTGCAAAGGGCGGAGGATCGATGGGACAGGATCTTTTTTTGCGACTGCGACCTGCAGATGCTGGATGATGATGCTTGCAGGGCCTGGCCGGCCACATCGCCACGTCTTGTCACGTGCGAGACTTGTCACGTCACGTCGCGTCGCGCCATCTGGATTAAAGGCTCTATTTTGGTTTTTGGAAAAAAAGAGAGACACAGAGAGAGAGAGAGAGAGAGAGAGAGATCGGGCTTGACATACTTGTCAAGGTTGATGAGCTGGTTCCGCCGGCGGAGGGTGCGACGTGACAGCAGCCAGCAGACACACATACACAGAAAGACAGAAGATCGAGCGGCTGCAAGCAAGCAATCAAGTCGACCTAGATCATTGTCATGGAGGACGGAAGATCATAAATCCAGGTCTTGCGGCATGCATCACAATTGGTTTTCTTCCGTTGATCAAAAACTCGCATTCCGCATTCGAAATGCATCGTCACAAAACAACCGTGTGCGCAAAGCAAAGCTAGATTTTAACTGGCACGATGGTGGCGCCACGACCGTCAGTCATGATGCTCTCTCCGAAGCACATTAGTTTTCGATCCGAGAGACAATAGATAAAAGTCTTCCGAGCTGCAGTGCAGATGGCTGCTGCAAACAGCAGTGGCAGTGGCTGCTGCGAACAGTTCCGAACAAGAGTTTTCACCACCACGGTGGTGAGCGGAGGTGAGCGGTGATCACGTAACCGCTAACCGTCAACCGAATAACCGTCACTCTCCTGTTATACCATGAAGGACGAAGAGCTCGCCATCGATTCTGAAAGCGAAAGATCACCAGCGCTCTCGCGATGCAAGCCTTCGTGCGATGGAAATGCAAAGCTTGCGCTTTCGCAGGCAATGCAGGCACCAAGGAACTCTGCGCCAAGTGCGGCGCAGAACGCGGCGCGACAAACGCTCCCGCAATAGAAGCCACGGGAAACATAAAGGACGCGACCCATGCCGGAACGCGAACTGCAACAACACAACCGCCACCCTCGAAGCGAGCGCGCTTAGCGGACGAACGTGCAGACTTTACTACGCGCTACCGCGGTTGCCTGCTACCCCAGCCCTGGCTCGCAGCAGCCAAAGGATCCGTCATTTTTCGCGCGAGCAAAGACGAAATATCCCGCGACGCTGCCGCGCCCGTAGCCGGCTTCGACTTTGACGGCTGTCTTTGCACCTTTTCTCGCGGAGCAAACACGAACGTACCCACTGCTGATAACGTGCACCAAAGTCTTGTCTTTGATCACGCCAAAGCCGTCCTCGAGGCCCTTCACGCACGTGGATTCCGTCTCGTCATCTTCTCGAACGAGTCGCTCGCGCGCTTCAAGAACCCAGATCCAATCAAGGATGCCCTCACACGAAAACTCGGTCGTGTAGATGCCTTGCTTCAATTCGTCGACCTCCCCGTCGAAGTCTATCTCGCCACGCACAATGACAAGTATCGAAAACCAGCAACGGTAGATATCAACAAGCGCGGACACGACGCCAGGGGAACTGCAATGTGGGACTTTATGCGCAGCGACCCACTCAAGCTTTGCAAGACGACTGCAAGTCTGACTGATCCTGCTCAAGGCTTTTACGTCGGAGATGCCGCAGGACGCGCAGGCGATATCAGCGATGGTGACAAACGCTTTGCTCAGCAAGTCGGTCTCCCCTTTTACACGCCAGAAGACTTTTTTCTCCGGGATGGATTTGCCGAACGCCTCACTGGCGTTAGTTATCAAGGGGCTCACGGCCACGCCCGAACTTCCATTCCCCCTTCAGCCGAGCTCGATGCGCACTTGCAAGCTACACTCCAGCGACTTGCCCGGCCCATTCTTCTTGTTCTTTCTGGCCTCCCTGGATCTGGTAAATCTTCCCTCGCCACGCGCCTCGAGCGCGCTGCTGGTTCTGTTAAGCGTTTCAGCCAAGATCTTTTGAAAACAAGACCACACGTAGAACAGGCTTGCCGCCAGGCTCTGGCAAACGATACGCGGCTTGTGATTGTTGATCGAACGAACATGTCAGCGAGCCAGCGCGTCGTTTGGATCAATCTAGCTCGTGAGGCTGGTGCCGATCCACTCGCACTTCAGCTCTCAGTGCACGCTCTGGAGTGCGTTCATCGTTGCCAGACTCGCAGAGACCACGAGGGAAACTTTCCTACCGCACGCGAAAAAGCGCTCGCCCTAATTCAGCGAATGGCTCAATCTGCAGAACCGATCGACCCAAATGAGGGCTTCAAAAGCGTCCTGATCCTCTCCAACGAACCGTCTACGGACGCTGCCTTTCACCAACTTCTCGGCACCTTGGACAGCTTGTTGCCAAGCCTTTCGAGTCCGCCAGCGTGCCTTGCCTTTGCGTCGGTTTCAACAGGTGACTTTCACTTCGACCCAGAGCTCGCGGCAGCCGTTCTTCTTCGGGCTGCAACGCGTTGGGCCCAAGAAAACAGTCTGCCTCCCAAAACCCTGCGTCTCGTGGAACCCGCCGGCAGTGCAGTCCTCGCGGCTCTCCGCGGACAGGGTCAGGCTGTCGAGGCAGCAACGGTCTTTTCTACGCAGCTCCGCATGCTTGACGCCCTCGAAGTAGTCGAGGGCGATGTTGTAAAGCAAACCAAAGTCTCGGCAATAGCGGTAGGCTGTCCACGTCGAGCCACAAAACCTGGAGAAAACAAGGCAAACGTTGCCGTGCATGCCGAGCTCCGTAAATCCGGTGGTCCAAGTCTGCTCGAAGCCATGCCTGCAGTTGCTGACGTGGGAGAGCCCATCGTCGTGCAACTACCCGAGGATCATCCCTTACGGCTCACCACGGGAGCGGCGCACGTCTTATTCACGTTGGGTCCCAACATGAACGCTAGGCTTGATGATTCTCTCGCTGACTCCCCGACACTGGCCCAAGAGCAGCTCGAGCGAGCCTACTTGCAAACCTTTGCCTCTTTTCATGCGTTGCCAACGACTTTGAATTCGAGCACGGACCTTGGCCCCTCTTATGCAAATTCATCCGGAGGATCCAAGTTATCACCAGCATCAGTGCGTTTTCCAGACACATACAACCCTCCCCAAGGGGCCGTACCACCGCCCTCGGTGTCTTGGCAGCACGCTCTTCTCGACTACATCAAGACACCTTTGGCGCCGGCATTTGCGCAAGGAATATTCTACAAGAACAGCACATACACGGTCATCTACGACGCCTACCCCAAGGCTCGCGTACATTTGCTTGTGCTTCCAAACGTGTCTGCAACCGGACTTGATGTGGACAAAATGGCCGACCTCGCGCCGCGGCATCTTTCGGCGCTTGAAAGTTTGGCGCGCTTTTGTGATATCTTGGCTGACCATGTCGAGCAAAAATTTGCGCGTGGCGAACGCGTCAAGGTGGGCCTTCACGCTCAGCCTTCGCTGCGCCATTTGCATGTGCATATTGTCTCCCAGGATTTTGACAGTCCTGCACTCAAGCACAAAAAGCACTGGCATTCGTTCACACACAAGGACTTCTTCACCCCTCTTGCCACCGTTGTGGAGACGCTACGAGCCCAGGGCACCCAAGGGCTCATCGAACGTGCGCAGCGCGCCGAGGCCGCGCTCAAGGGTCCTCTTTCATGTCATCGATGTGGGCTGCTCATGGCATCCATGCCTGCGCTCAAGCAGCATTTGTCTTCGTGCAAAGAGTCGTCGTCAAGTTAAAACTGAAAAGAACGATATTAAGGAATGAAAGAAGATGCTTCGTCATGATGCGCAATGGGTTGTCTGTCCAATCCTTACATTGCCAGTCATCATTATCGTTTCCGCTACATCGTCATCCCCTTCAATCCTCCAAAAACAGAAAAGAAATTGTGCGCAAAGCGCACGTTCAAGGACTCTTTTTCTTATTACCATTTTGGGATGTCGTTGCACTCATGCAACATTTCTCTTCGTTCAGGATGTCAACGCTCGGTGCAGGCCTAGGCATTACTTAGAGACTGCAACCCTGCAATTTTATCATCATTCCTAAAAACTTCACTGCATCATCACCGCGGACAAATCGAATGAAAACTTGTTCACGCGTGTTCTTTCTGCATGCCCTGCCTGCCTGTTGGCCTACTGCCCTTCTGACTCTCGCTCCCTCTCAGTGCGTGGATGGGTGGGGGTGGGTGGGTGGGTAGGGTACCAATGCGGTGCCACAGTGTAAGCAGTGGCTCGGTTTTTTGCAACGGACACTTGGGATGGATGATGATGATGCGGAGAGAGTGATTGGCAATGAATGACAGTTTCGTAGCAACGTCTGCTCGGCCAATCAGCCAAGCCGACCAGCCAGCCAGGCAAGCTCGGCGCTTACCTGCAGGCAGGCTTGGTACGCGAGAGAAGGGAGGTCGTGAGGAAGACAGACAAAAAACAAATAGGGCGAGAGCGCCACGACCAGAGGGCTCGAGCGCAAACTCGACCGAGGGTCCTGAGTGATACGATACGGGCAGCGCTCGTGTCGTGTCAGTCAGTCCTCGCTCCGGTCACTCGCAACTCGGACCGTATTGCAAAGGCGCACGGGCGCGAGCTCGCTTGTCCCGGGCGCGAAGTGTGTTGCGGTCTTGCTCGCTCGTGACAACCTTGAGGAGGTCATTGACAAAAACAACACTCGCACGCCTCAACCTGAAAACGTAGGACCATGTCGTATTACACGCCCGGCGTGGGCTCCATCTCGCGCCCCAAGACGTATGACCCCGAGCTCGCGAGACGTGCCAAGGAGGAACACGAGCAACAAATGGATTTGCACGATCTCGCTGACCGCATTGCTGAGAACCAGCGCAAGTCGCTTCGTCAGGAACTTGGTTTTGACGATGACGATGACGACGCCGAAGGAAGCATTGGAGATGACCTTGCAGGCCACACACATGCAAACATTGTAGAAAGCGACTTTGAGCACGAGTCGAAATCGAGTCGTGACGACAATCAGATTCGGGAGGAACTTCATCAGCTCCAACAACGATACCTTGGAGCGCTACGAGAGCTGCACCAAACAGGTGAAAAGGAGCGTCGCGCATCCGAGCAAGTCGCCATTCTCAAGCGCATGTCGAAAACGCAGGTTGCCATTCTTAAGCGGGGTTTCCAGGAGAAAATTGGTAAACACCACGCTCTCGCTCAAGAAATCGTCAACGCTCTCGACGAATGTGAGCAGCGCCTTAAACTTCCACAGCCCGTTTCTACGGGCTATCGGAGCGCTCTTCAGACAGAAAAGATTGCCGCGGAAAACCTCGTGGCCGCTGATCCTGCAGACGCGAGTGCCGAGGTACCCGTTGAGCCTGCTTCCGCAGACCGCATCACCGCGCTCCAACGCCAGCTCGAGTCGCTCAACGCGGAAAACAAGGTATTGCGTCAGTCCTTTGAAGATTTGAGCCCCGGTTTTATCCATGCGCGCCCCAGTGCGGGTGCGAGTGACGACGGCGCACCCATGACGCCGTGCCAAACCCCGTCCGGGGCAAGGAAAACGATCGATGACGAGGGCCAAGGAAGTGCCCTTTCAGGGCCTTCTGCCGCCAGCGCTCAGAGCACGCCCGTTTTGGCGTTGAGCAGCAAGCTGAACAACTTGAGCGTCGAGGCACTGCGCGTCAAGCTCGTCAAGGCGCTAAAGGTAGCAAAGTCGGCGCAGAACAAGCTCGCTGCGGCGGAAAAGGAAAAAACTGACATGTTAGCCCTTCTTGGCGAGGCACGAGCCGAACTGGAGCGTCGCAGACAGGACCCCAGCGGCGCGCCTTCCACACCAAAGAATGCCCCCCACTTACGACAAACCCAAGACCCACAAACGCCCCCCACACCCGCTGTCACAGGCAGCAAGGGCGAAAAGATCAAGGAAAAGTTCGAAAGTCTCAAACAAAAGGTGGCGGTGCGCGATGCCGAGGTCGCAGAGGCCAGACAAACACTGTCGACGCGCGAGCAGGAGCTCCAAGAAGCTCGCGCGATCATCACAGAACTCTCGGCCGAACTCGACCGCATGCGGACTGTTGCTTCGCAAGGCGCAAAGCGATCCGAGCAAGCGCAAGCCGACCAGCAGCGACGCTCCGCAAACCGGCGTCGCGCTATCATGGCTGGTCTCGACCGTGTCCGTCATGAATTGCGCGCAATGAACGAGGAGAAGTCCGCTCTCTCTCAATCTGTGCGCGCCACAACGCAGGCCACGAACGCGGAAATGGCATCTCTCATCAAGCAACTCAGTGAGCGCGTTGCAGCCAAGGAGGCGTCCATGTCTGGCATTGTGACCAAGTACCAGCGCGAATACCGGGAGCGCCGGCGGCTCTTTAACCTTGTGCAAGAGCTCCGAGGCAACATCCGGGTGCTCTGCCGCGTCCGCCCCGCCCTCGACTTTGAGGAGAATGATGTGGTGGTCCGCTTCCCGCAAGACGGGGCCGTGGAACTGCGCAATGCCAAGGGTCGTGAAAAGTCCTGGGAATTTGACCACGTTTTCAAGTCAGATGCAGACAACGCAAAGGTCTTTGAGCAGGTCTCGGACCTCTGCACCTCTATTCTCGATGGCTACAATGTTTGCATCTTTGCATACGGACAGACGGGCAGTGGCAAAACGCACACCATGGAAGGCCCAGAGCACGACCGCGGCGTCAATTTCCGGGCTCTCGATCGTCTCTTTGCCAACATGCGCGAGCGCAACCACGGTGGCGAGTGGGAGTTCGAGGTCCAAGTGACGTTGCTGGAGATTTACAATGAGCAGATTCGCGATCTACTCGCTGATAAAGCGAAACAGCAGCAGCAAAAGAAGCTTGAAGTCAAGGCCGGCAAGCACGGCATGCACGTCCCGGGGCTGACCATGGTCACGGTCACGGATCATACGCAGGTGCTCAAGCTCATGAAGCTCGGCAAGAAGAATCGTTCAGTCGCGTGTACCGACATGAACTCTCATTCCTCGCGCAGTCACTCGATGCTCTCCACCTACGTGCTCGCTCGCAACACGCTCACAGGTGAAGAGGCGCGCGGCAAGCTGCACCTTATCGACTTGGCTGGCTCGGAGCGCGTCTCCAAGTCGGGCGTGCAGGGCGCACGACTCACGGAAGCCACCAATATCAACAAGTCCCTCTCCGCGCTGGGCGACGTCATTCAGGCTCGCGCCAACAAGCAGGGCCACGTGCCTTTCCGCAATTCGACGCTCACATACCTCCTGCAGGACTCCTTGTCGCAAGACTCCAAGACGCTCATGTTCGTCCAGGTCAGTCCGGTCAAGACCAACGCCGAGGAGTCCTTTTGCTCCCTGAACTTTGCCGCGCGCGCGCGCACCGTCGAGCTCGGCAAGGCCTCCAAGCATACCTCGAAAACCGGCTAACATAAAGGCACGTGCAGTTGTAACGTCATAGTATACACGTATAGAATTATAATTGTTGTGGGTGTGTACC
>BGKB01000277.1:44828-59986 GCA_003116975.1 Aurantiochytrium sp. KH105 | reverse complement strand
ATGCCGTTTTCCATGACTCTGATCGCTTGGGCCGCGGCCATCTTCACTGCAGCAGCTCGCACCTCGCGAGCGCCTCGCTGTTCTCGCGCGAGCTCGCTTCAGGCAGCCGGTTCCGTCCTTCTCGCGCGCGCGCGCGCGAGGGCCTGCCTTGCTTGCCAGGTGCGCGAGCGAGCGAGCGATTGCGCGTTTGCTGCTGGCGCGGCGCGTGCGGCCCTCGCGCTGGACACCTGCGCATAGTAGAACTAGTAGCGGCTGGCCATGATGGATTGTTGTGCGAGCACTGGCAAGTAGAAAATGGCATTACGTAGTGAAGTATGCGGGTGTATACTGCATTCACTGTCAAAAGATGTGTGCATGGCGTGTGCACCGGCCATAGGCTGATTGTTTCGCAAGAGCAAAATAATTTCGCACAGTAACTTAAAGTATGTGCGGGTGTACAAGGACAACCAACAAGAATCGCTATTGCACACCTCGATCTCGACAACCGCGACGTCTTCGATCGAGCAAGTTGGTGCAAGCCGCCACGCACTCACTGTCAAGCAACAACAAAATCATTGTACGGGAATCGATTCTAGGCCTGCGCCCATTCAGAGGTTGCTTGTGGGATTATAAATCAGAAGTTTTGTCGCAGACCGCGGCAAGGATGCCCGGCCTCACCTTGCCCTGGACGGAACGAATCCGGACAGCCTTGAAAAGTTGTCGCTCATGAGGGCCACCGTTTGAGAGGGGGGAATAGGGGGGCGAAGGAAGGAAGAAGGGGGTGGCAATAATGGTCTGTCACTGCAGAATCGGCTTTAAAAATCAAACGGCGCTCGTCATCCAAAGCACAAAGGTAGACAATCGTGAGAAAGGTAATACCGTGTTGTAATGATTTCAGGGCACTGATCCTCGCGAAAAAAACTTCGCGATCGCGCTTTGATGTGCCTACTTTCACCGACCCGGCCTCGGCTCTCCTTCGGCGCGCTTTGCATGCATCAATGGTCGCACTCAGATTGAGATGATGACGGTCAGGTGAGTCCCGTCGGTATCCGAGTCGCGACGATAGATGCATCTTGGCAGTGAGTGCGCTCACGTAACCCGGCGCATCCGGGCCGATGCCGAAATGCTACGCGCGAAGCAATTGTATACATGCGAGTGACCGCGAATAGTACGCATAATGATCTGTATTCTCTTTGTTCTTTCGTAAGTACCGTAAAATAATTTGCTCATGCATCGACACAAAGGTATGGATAAGTGCCACGCCACAAGTGAAGCAAGCGACAACTTCTCGCTTCATCTTCAGATCTTCATCTTCAGATTAAGCATTGCATGAGAACAGGCGGATGGACAGAAAGACACACGCACGCATTTGCGCACACTATACGAATTCGCCAAGCGAGAAGCGCGCAAGGCCTCATCATTTCGCGCCGGCTTGATCCTGGACCTCGATTCGAAGCTGCTCGACCTCAGCGCGAAGGGCCTCCTCGGACGAGAGTTTGGCGAGTTGTTCCGAATTCGGCACCGCGAGTTCACCCTTGTCTACCTTTTGCCGCAGTGCTTCGACCTTGGCCAGCTTTTTCTCGGCGCGCTTGAGGAGGACGGCAGGATCTGCGCCCTCTTTGCGCGGCTGCGGCTGCGGAGGCTGGAGAGGAGCTACTTGAGGCGCCGCAGCCGGCGCCAGTTTGCTCGGCGATTCTAGTGTGAATGTGACAGGGCCGTCGTTCACAAGCTCGACCTCCATCATGGCGCCAAATTCGCCGTTCTTGACATGCTCGGCGCCGTGGGCCTCGGCCACCATCTCGACAAAGCGCGCATACACGTCGCGCGCCTCGTTCGGAGGCATCGCTCTGTGCAGGTCAGGCTTGCTGCCCTTGCCGACCTGGCCGTACAGGGTGAACTGCGAGACGAGAAGAACCTCGAGTTTCTCGCCGTCGTCGTCGCCGCCGCCCGCCAGGCCGCGCTTCCACGGCGTGCCTGCCTCGTCAGCCCAGAGCCGCAGACCCAAGAGCTTGGCCGTCATCCACGCCAAGTCCGCCTCGTTGTCCTCGCGACAGAGCCCCGCCAGACATAGGATCCCGCGCCCGATGCGCGAGACCTCTTGCCCGCCCACGCTCACGCTCGCGCGCGCCACGCGCTGCACGACCACACGCATACTGCCTTGCTCGCTTGCTTGTTTTTACTCGTTTGCTCGCGTTTGCTTTCTTGCTTGCGTCGCCTTGCTTGCTTGCTTGCTTTGATTGTAAAAATCAAGATCACCAAGATCGTCGCCGTCGGTCGCGAGCGAGCGACACCGCCACAAAGTCAGCGATTGCGCCCTGGCAAAGGTATCGATCGCCTGCAGGATCTCGCTCGCGAGCTCGAGGTTCGAGAGTATCAGAAGTGCGTGAGCATCTTCGCCCCGAGGGGAAGGGCAAGAGGTCGACGCTGACTGATCGACGGCGCCTGCATGCCCTGCCATGATGATTCGGGTCCCAGGCGACCTGGACCTCGAGCACGAAGAAGTCAACATCAGCGAATGCTCGGCTGCTAGGGCCGGCTGGGCAATTACGCGATGACCTGAAGAAGGACCCCGCCAAGGACTCGGGTGTCTCCCTCAGCTGCACAAGCTGCAGCAGCGGCACGTGCACGGAGATGGAGATCGCGCAAGGCGAGACGAGCCGAGTCGAGTTGAGCCAAGTCGAGGCGCCGGCAAACCTCGAACGAGAGCCCGGGCGTGCAGCGCGTACGGAGCGGCGATGGGCTCTGCGCGCGGCCTGGAGGACGTGGCCGCTGCCGTGGCGCCGTTCGTGGGGCTGGAGGGCGTGGCGGCGCTGAGGAGCGCGAGCCGCGCTCTGCAGAGGGACCTCGGCACCGAGGCGATCGAGGTGTGGCTCACGGCCGCGCAGGAGCGGCGCGCGCGCGCGAGGGCGCACACAGCGCGCGGCGGCGATGTCTGGCAGGCCAAGGTCGGCATCGGGCCCAACCTTGCTCTGCGAGGACGCGTTGTGAGCGGCCTCGAGTGCGCCGCGGTCGAGCAAGTCCACGCCGACGGATCTGTGACGGCGATTCCACGGTCCACAGGCGCGCTCTCCCTGGCCCGGATGCCCGAGTGGGACCGCGACGCACCTGAGCTTCGCGCAAGCTCGCTTGAGCTGCACTTTGCAAGTTTTGCATTGCAAGAACATTTCGCAGCGCTCTGGCGCAGATTCCCAAATCTCGACAGCGTCGCCATAAGACACGTGCGCCTTTCACAACTCGCACCGTTGCAAGTGATTGCGCCAAAGTTGCGGCGCCTTAGGCTCGACAACGTTTTGGCTGAAAATGCCCGTTCCAACAACATCACGCAACAGACAACACAATGGGTCCACGAACTGCGAAATCTCTGCAAACTACGAATATCTTGCGAAGCGGACGCGTCACTCCCCGCAAACTGCCTTTCCGGCCTTGCGTGTGCCTCGTGTCTAGATTTCGTGGAGCTTAGGAAATGCGGGCCAGCAGTTCTTGGCGGTCTTGCCGCCATGGAGGCTGCAAAGCGCCTTCGCCATCTCATTATTGATCTTTCCAACAGCGAGTGGACGCCCGCTGTCGAGAAAATCGCACAGCTCGTTCGTCTCGAACATCTTGAGCTGACCGGGGTCACGGCTGTTGTGGATCTTGACGTCGTTGCACGACCACTTCATCAGCTTAAAGTGCTAAAACTGAGCGACCTCAAGGTCTCCAGCTTTGGGGATGGCTTCTCCACTCTCGAGGTGCTTTGGCTTTGGAACTGTGAACTTGTCACGCCCTCGTGCATGGCAAGTTTTCGACCCTTTGTGCAATCGTCCGAAGCCCTGCTGTCAATAACGCTTCAATTGTGTGGAGCTGAGGGTCATCCACGAGAGCTCCTCATGGCTGGTCCTTGGCCTCGCAACCTGCATTCGCTTCACGTGAGCTTGCGTGGTCTTCGCTCGGCGCCTGGTTCGAGTAGTGCAAAGTCGTTCGGCACCAAGCAAGAAACCTTCGGCAAATCTAACGAGCTGGCGTCTCTGCGCGGCCTTGCCAAAATCCAAACGGTTCAGATTTGCGTACCACTGGGCTCATGGTCTTTGGCAAGCATCCCAGCGGGCATGGGCAGAGGTCGATGTGCATCGTTTTCGCTCGAAGGTATTCGTCTGCCATCGACAACAATGAGCGATCTGTCGCGAAGTCTTTTAAATTTGCGTCATCTTCACACTGCAGTGGATGACGGCTTTGATGCGAATGTTTTGAGCAAATTGCAATTTCTGGAGCGGCTAACACTCATTTTCCAAGGTGGATCGCAAGAGAATGACCCATTGGAGGCATTCCCGGCGCTTCCTCAGCTGAGGCATATTGAGATTGTCAATTATCCAGGCCAAAGCTTACGCACACTCGAATGTCTTGCACCGCATCGATCGCTGCGTTCGCTCATTGTGCGGCAGGCTGTGCATTTGGAGATGCCGCCACGACTGGTCGATTTCCAGAACCTACATCAACTCGTCTTGGTGAGCTGCCCGTCCATTTCGAGTCTGGCATGGACACATCGCGCAGTCAAGTGCGGGCTTCGTTCCGTGGTGATGCGAGCCTGCAGTGGTCTTGTAGCAATCAGCACGCCATGTTTCAGCATGGCTGATTCGCTTGTGCTCACTGGCTGCGGCAAGCTCTCCAATTTCGACCCCGTAGGCCGAGCAAAGCACTGTCGCGCTCTAGACCTCACGGGGAACAGCAATCTTGTCTCGTTTCCACGATTCGAGAGTGGCTGCGGGCTTCGCCGCGTCACGCTGCGGAGTCTCGTCCGGCTGATTGACATTTCTGGTCTTGCGGCGTGCGCATCGTCGCTGCAGGTGCTTGATGTCAAACGATGCGTGCAGCTGCGGAGCATTGAGATCCTGCGCTCATGTCCTCGCTTGCGCGAGGTGTACTTGAACATGTGCAATAGCCTTCATGACGTGAGTCCGCTCGAGGACTGCCTGGAGCTCGAGATTGTTGACCTCTCGTGGTGTTCCAAGGTGTCCAAACTATTTACGATGCGTAATCACTTTTCCATGCGCAAGCTCTTTCTGCCGGGAGCTGCGCAACTTCCGCTCAAGGAGCTGGCAAAAATTCGCTGGCTTCCCATCGCTCTGGAAGAGCTTCGTATCGACGAGACACCCGTAGATGGGGTCAACTTGCACCTCGACTCGTTAGCGTACACGGTTGTAAATTCTTGAGTGTGTGAGATGAGCCGCTTATTATGGTTTGGAAAAACATCAAATTTGAATGAAAAAGAAAGAGAGAATAGACAACGCCGCGGGCTCATGCCGAGAGAGCGAGCTCGCTCTCTCGGCATCACTTCTTTATTCCGTTTTTTCTTTAGTTTCCATCTTACTTTGACTGTAAGTTGCTTTGCATGTAGGCCTACGCCTACCCACTACAAGTAAAAACTTTGTTTGTGAATAAATTCATCAATTCTGTCGCCTACTCGGGCTGTTTGAGGATGGTGTCGAGGAGCAACTGTTTTTCGGCGGATGGGAGTTCCTTGTAATTTGGAATGCGCTCCTTGAGCCGCGTGAGCGCTTCCCGCATCCCCGCGGGCTTGTGCTCTTTTTGTAGCTCGACAACAACGTAGAGCGAAGCAATGTCCCACTCCGTTCCCGAAACGGTGCCACGATGATTGAGCACGTTCATGAGTCGGTACAGTGCGTCGTGACGGTTTCCATCATGGTTGATATGCCGTGAGGCACAGTTTGGAAGGCGCTCATAGCGCACGAGATTAAAGTTATGCACGGTGGCAAGTTTGACAAGGAGGGCTTGCGGAACAAGCCACTCGGGCGCGTTGACAGCTTGAGCATCATCAGAATCGCCGTCGAGAAGTCGAAACGTATAGCGAATGCCCATCATGGGGTCGCTCACATCATGCCCAGAGGCCGAACCCGTCATTTCCACATCGCCGTCTGAGTCGCTGCCAAGAAATTGCGAAAGAAAGGCGGGGTCAAATTTGACGTGGCAGGTGGCCACGCCGGCGTCGTCCCGAATCGTAAAGCTATCTGCTCCTGGACCAGCCTCCATGAGTTTGCGCACCATCTCGTCCGCGTACACGGTGGTCGCGACAAAGACGCTACCGGGTCGCATATGGCGGCCCAGCGTGGAGAAAAAATGACTTGCGCGCTCGTAATTCTGGAACATGTAATGCATGGAGAATTGCATGGTGACAAGGTCGAACGAGTCTGACATGGAAAGAGTCTGGCTCGGAGGCTTTTTGGACCAGGTCTGCGACTGATTGTCCCATTGCTCGAGCAGACGGAAGTCCTCCTCGCTATTTGCCTCTGCGCTCAAAAAGTGCTGACCAAGGTCTGCCTCCACGTAGCGGATGCTAAAGTTGGGCCGCTTGGATGCCATGGCGTCGAGACGACTGACGGCATCGTCGAGCGAGTTGCGCGCGATATCGACACCAACGTACTGGTCAATGCGGACCTTGAGAGCCTTGGCGGAAGTAGTGATCTTGCGCATATCGGCACCTTTACCGCAGGCAAGATCGAGAACCTTGATGCCACTGCCTGGCTCGCGCAAGGTGCTGTCAAGGGAGCGCGAGAGAGCTTCCTTGATGACGACGTTTTTCACAAAGTTGTTCAGACAGCGCATATGGTAAATGAGGCTGTCGGAACGCTTGGCCTCGGAACTGCGGTCAAGCTTGTTGTAAAACCCTGCCGAAGCCTTCTGGTCTGCGAGCTCGGGCGCGTCGAGCTGCATGGCATCCTTGTAGTTGTCCTTGGCGGTCTCGTCGGCCTGGGCGAGGTCAGCCTTGAATCGTTTTGTTCGCGTTTTGTCCTTTTCGGCCTGTTCGCGCCAATGTCCGGGTGCTGTCTCGAGCTGCAATGGAGGGAGTGCAGCGCCATAAATGCGACTCGCAATGTCGGCCAGAAAGGCGTCGGCGAGCGCCACAGCGTTTAGGTCGAATGCAAGCTCGCTGAGCGAGCGCTTGCGGCATCCCGCGGACGACAGCGTCTTCTCGATTTCTACCTCAAAGACGGGCGGCTCGTTGTTGAGCGTAGCGAGATTACTTGACTGCCGCGACTCGGTCATGTCGAGATGTTGATTATGCCGAAGCTCAAAGGACCAACGCTTTTTGCGACGGAATACCTTGATGGGCAAATCAGGCCCCTGGTCGGTATCTTGTTCGTCCGAGCTGACGTCATTGGCAAAGGTCCCGTGTCCGCAGAGAATATCCGCGAGCGGGGCGCGAATGATGTACTGGCAAGCGTACGCGGCGTACTTGGCACCGTTGCTGAGTTGGACAATGCCCGGAAGGTTCGTCAAAAAGAGTTTGGGTTCCAGCGTCTTTTTATCGCGAAGGGCAACGTTGGGACGGCCCTTGCAGCCAGGAAGATTGGAAGGCTGCAAGAGTGTCCACTTTAGCTGGCCGGCAAGACGAGCGTCTAGCATATCGTTGTGTTCTTTGGCCGCGATGTAAAGTGGGTCCGCAAATCCCATTGGACCCCTAGCGAGCTGCTCGTTGTCGGGTGGGAACATGAGGCCGACGGGTTGAGCGCCTTTGCGCAGGGTGAGCTCGATGCCGCCTAGAAGCTTGACGCGGGTGGAAACGTTAAAAGCGTCATTGATGGCGCGCTTGGCAGCGCAAACGTGCGCTTCGTACTCTCGCGTATTTTCTCGAATGTGCTCCTCTACGGCAATGCCGATGCGCAAATGAATATCTTCTGCCTTGAGCGCGGGGGACTTGATGATAAAGTCGTTTGCTTTGCCAAGCTTCCGTTTCGTGATGACTTCTTGCACTTCAATGTTCTCGACGCGCTCGTTGGCTCCACGTTCGACACGGACAGTGACACGGACGTCGTCTTGAAAGACAACATCGACAAAGTCTGTATGTTTGAAGCCAACCTTTTGCCTGCGCTCGTCGGCTCGCATCCAAGTGCCACTCTTTTCTTTCCGAAGAAAGTAGTCAAGCATGCCACTAAAGAAGCGTCTCCCCACGCCGGGAACGAAGCCGTCCTTTCCTTTTTTCCCTGTGCGGGCTTCAATTTCGATGACGCTCTCGTCGGGCAAAGGGGCGTGGGCAGGTGCTTGGCGTTCGTCGAGGATGCGCTCCATGAGTTGCCTGCAGCGTTTATCAAAGAGCGCGAGGACCTCATCGCCCAGCCGGGACTCCCTCGCCTGGGTGATCTTTACAACTGGCGTTTCCGCCATCTTTTCAAAAGGATTGGCACTCTATACACACAAGCACGCTCGCGCTTGCGCCTTGCGTTTTATCAAGACAGGTGTCGAATCGGTGAGATGCCACGCTCGCCACTTCGTTCGTCTGCCCTGAACCGAGCCTGCAAGTGCTCGCGCGGGCGGCCACAGCTCAGCTGAAGAGTAGTTGGGTTGTTCTGACTCGTCGGCAGCGTAGATAGTTTTATAAATCGATCTACCTCTGCCAGGCGGCGAGGCCGGAACTCGCGGGAAGAGACGCTGGGCGCGGCTCCTCCGCCTCTTGCGCGCGCTTCGCCCCCCGACCCTTCTCTCGCTCCCACCTCCTCTCCTCGGCAGCGCGGCGGCCTCTGCCGCGCGCGCGAGATAATCGGTCTTTGCACGCCGCGGGCGTTGACTCGAGCTGCCCCTTTAATTGGGTCTCTTTTTATACATTTTAGGTCCCTTTACCATTTAGGGAATCTCCAAAATCTCAACTCAACTTCTTGGACTGACAGTTGAAAAAAGGTGAAGACAGACGTCGAGCGGTCCTTGCCGGCCTCCGAAAGCCTCGGCGAGCACGGGTGCTGCGACGCATGGGCGCATTTGCCAAGCGCGCGCGCAAGCCGCAATTCGAGCGAGGAATGGCGGCTCGGAGATCAGAGATCGTGTGGTACTAGCGCACAAACAGCAGCAGCAGGGACGCGGGTACCCAGGCAGGGCGTCCCCTCTGGCGCAGCGAGTGGCGACGGGACCACAGACGGCGGCGGCGGCGCGATCAACTACGCGCAGAGCGGCTTCGGGAGCGGCAGCTTGCGCGCGCACGGGGGCCGGGCGAGCGAGGGCGGCTTCGTGCAGGACAAGAAGAAGAAGAAGAAGAAGAAGACGTAGGAGAAGAAGGAGAAGGAGACGTAGAGGGCGGAGCAGGAGGACGAGAAGACCATGGAGGTGCGTCTGCAGGTGAGCTCGCAGCTCGCGGCCGGCGCGCTGGCGGGCGTGGTCGTGGGCGCGGCGGCGTCCGGGGGCCTGCGCATCGTGGCGACGCGGGGCCGCGAGTGGGTCTCGAAGACGCTCTTTGGGCCGAGCAGCAGCGGCGGGAAAAAGGCGCAGGCCAGCGCAAAGCCGACGCGCCCGGCGGCCTCAACGACCGAGGACATCGCGACCGTGACGGAGGAGGAGGAGGAGGAGCGCGCCGAGGAGCGCGACGCCTTCTGGTTCAAGGAGGGCCTCACCGAGGACTTCCGCGTGGAGCTGGCCCTGCAGAACATCTCGTTCGACGCGCGGTCGACCTTTCAGCGCGTGCAGGTGATCGAGACCACGCAGTTCGGACGCACCCTGGTCATGGATGGCCAGACGCAGAGCGCCGAGGCCGATGAGCACATTTACCACGAATCCCTCGTGCATCCCGCAATGCTCTTGCACAAGTCGCCCAAAAAGGTTTTCATTGGCGGCGGCGGCGAATTTGCCACGGCGCGCGAGGTCCTGCGACATTCCAGCGTCGAGCGCTGCGTGATGATCGACATTGACGAGGTGGCTTGCGACATTTGCCGCAAGCAGCTCCCCGAGTGGAACGGTGGCGCGTACGAGGACCCCCGCTTCCACGTCGAGTACAAGGACGCTCTGCGCTGGCTCGAGGATACCGAGGAGACCTTTGACGTAATCATCATGGACATTTGCGACCCCATCGAGGCCGGCCCCGGATACAAGTTGTACACGAACGAGTTCTACGAGTATGTGCAAAAGCATCGTCTTAACGAGGGTGGTATTCTCGTGACCCAGTCGGGCCCTGGTGCAGTGTACAACGCCCAGAAGGAGTGCTTCACGGTGATCCACAGCACCCTGCGATCGGCGTTCGACGTGGTCGTCCCGTATGCCGTGGATGTGCCTTCCTTTGGCTGCAACTGGGGCTTCAACCTCGCCTTCAAGTCCTCGGACCCTGAGGCAGACAAGCGGGATGTGCTCAACCGCGATGTGGAGGAGTTCAACAACCAGATCGAGAAGCGCATCAAGGGCGGCATGGATGGCATGCGCTTCCTGGATGGTCTTGCGTGGCGTGGCATCTCGGGACTGCCCAAGGAGATTCGTCAGCAATGCGAAGAGGAGGATCGCGTCATGACGATCGACAACCCTGTCTTCATGTTCGCGAGCTAGATTTTACCAAATTCCCCCCCCCCCCCAAAAAAAAAAACATATGATACATGATGCGAAACAAATTTGAAAGGTCTGGGCAGCAAAATGGCCCGAGGCTTGCTGTGAGAATCAACAACTGCCTTGCCTAATTCGCCACTTTTTACACTGTATTTCTCTTCTTCAACCAAGCAATTGAATTTGCGCAGGGTAGTGTCCGGACTCGGCGAGGAAGACTGCCAAAAATAACCGAGTTTCATGATTGGAACGTGACCTTGATGACAAAGACATTAAATTGCTTGCATCGTAAAAAATAGGGAACTAGCCAGAAAGTTGTAGCCAAAACCGAGGCTACAATGAAGATTGTACGCATGATCTTTCACACCGCGCGAAGTTCATTTCCTGTGTACTTACTGAAAAGTCTCGAAGCTGCTGTGTGCGTGAGTGTGGAGCTGGAGCTGTCGGGTAAAGGTTCACCAGCGAGAATTGAAACGAAAAAAGAGCAAACGCGGGCAAGAACAAGAAGATGAGAGCAAGGCACTTTACTTTTCTTTTTATTTTTTTCTTGGGTTTTTGTGAGGTAGCTTGCTCGGCTTGGACATACGGAACGCCAGGTCAGATCAAATCTAGGCTAAGGGGCCGAGGCATCATATTCCGCTTTGAGGTTTTGGACGGGGCCTTCAAGCGCACCGAATTCCTTTTCGTCAATGAGGTCGAAGTGAAAGCTGAAGTACATAAAGTGCTTGAAACACGTGTTGAGGTGTTCGACCGCCTCCAAGTTTTCAAAGACATCAAAGTGTTGATGATACATGATGGCGAAAACGCGAAAGAGGCGCTTGAAAATGTCATCAATGTAAGACTTGAAGTCTTCTGGAAATTCCACCTCTGCATTGACCACGAAAATGTCCTCGTTATCAAGTTGATCCTCCACCCAGGTCAAGACGTAGTCAACGTATTCTGCGGAGGAAACGCGGATGGGTTTCTGGCCTGGTCCCCCGCCCCAGCGGTACTCAAAGCCGGGTGGGAAACCTTCACCAGGCTTGGTGAATCTTTGAGCATCGTCCCATACGAGGCCATACAGGAGCGAGATTTCATTGAAAAAGTCAACAGTGTTGGCGGCCAGCCATTCATTGACGTCCGGCTCGTCGGCCGGCAGCTCGACCGCCTTGCGCATGTTGCCGCTGCCTAGCGTTTTTTTGGTCAGTGCAGACAAACTTTCTCGCTTGGCGCTGCCATGGAGCTTGAGCGACTTGTACATCGACTTCTCGCCCTTGTCAAGCATAGCGCGAAACTTGGGCATCGTTCCCTTCCCTTTCCTGCGCGCCAAAGGCCCCTCGCACGAGCGACTGCGTTACTTCGCTAAAAGTCTTGCAGCGCGTGCCGCTGCAATGATAAATGAGTTTGCACACGCTCGCCAGGCGCAAGATTACGGACTGCGCGCGCAGGACGATGCGGGGAGGAGGCGGACGAGGGAGGGGGGGGAGAGGTCCGCGGATTGCAAGAAGAGCGCTCTCCGCAAGCGCTACAAGGAGGCCGCGCGCGACGTTCAGGAACGTCGACCGACCCTGCCGTGCTGGCACGCGCTTGATGATCTCGTTTTGTTGGCGAAGTATACGGACTTGGGAAAACCCTAGAGTTTTGACTAGATGTCGCTTGATAAAGGTGTGTGCACACTTCTAGAGCAGCAGCATCACAAAGGCGAGTAGGTAGCATACAGTCTTGCTCAACAGGATAGGGCCAATGGACTTTGGCTACCTTGGGCTGTCGAGGACTCGAATCCGCAATCGTCATCCATAGCATCTTGTCTCTTCGAAAGTTCGAAGATGGCAAGATAGGGCCTATGTGAAAATATTCCGACATACAATGTGGTACCGTCAAACTCGCCGCTTCGAGAAAAAAAGGGCCCTACGTCAGGTGTTAAAATTAAACAAGCGCATCGAATAAGACGGCGTGAAACGCGGCCCTACATCAGGTTTTAACCAGCGCATGGAATGAAACCACGTGAAGCGCGGGATTTACTTTTCTAAGTTGAGTGTGAAACATCGCTCTATCGAAAGCAAAACAAGTCGTCCATGGATGGCATTGTCTGATGGCACAATGCATCGACTCGACGACGAGCAAGAACTAGAGGCATGCAAGACTCGAAAAAAATAATTTTGTTCAATTCGAGACTTGGTTTACGAATTCGTCCGCTCATGAAAACGGCGGATCGAACGGAAGTAAAGGCGAGCGTCCCATCGTTACTCTCCTCCTTCGAGTTCTTTATCTTCTCTCCTGAAGGCAACGCAGAGCACGTGATACTCTTTAGCCCATCGCACTCCGCTTCATCGCGTAATCACATGTCTTCACCCTGCTCCTCGTATTCGAGCCTGAGCCGGGCAACGGGACCTTCCAGAACCGCAAGGTCCTTTTCGTCTTCGATAAGCTCGTAGCGAATGCAAAAGAAGAAAAAGTGCTTGAAGCAGGTGTTGAGATGAGCCTGGGCTTCGAGTTCCTCAAAGACGTGAAAGTGGCGGTGATACATGATGGCAAAAACGCGAAAGAGGCGCTTGAAGATGTCCTTGATGTAGTCCAAAAAGTTGGAGGGAAAAGGATGCTCTTCAAGCGTAGGGAAAATGTCTTCATTGTCAAGCTGATCCTCGACCCAGGTCATGACGTAGTCAACGTATTCGGGCGAGGACACGCGGATGGGCTTTTTGGAATTCGTCTCACCCCAGCGGTATTCAAATCCGGGCGGGAAACCCTCGCCCGGCTTTGTGAACTGCATGGCATCGTCAACAACGAGACCGTACAGGAGGGAGATCTCGTTGAAGAAGTCCACCGTGTTGGCAGCAAGCCAATCGTCAAGCGTATCGTCCTCGGGGCACTCGACTGCGGCTCGCAGATTGCCACTTCCCAAGGTACGCTTGGTGAGCTTGGAAAGGGTCTGCCGCTTGAGAGTGCCATGGTTCTTGATGGGCTTGAAGGTTTTCTTCTCGCCGCGCTCAAGAAGCTCACGGAACTTCTTCATTGTCTCGAAGCGTCTCAAAGCAAGCTACAGTAAAAGTCTGCCTCTCGTTTCTCGTAAAAGTCTGCACGCGAGCGAGCGTGCTTGCGGACGGAAACGTGTGCACACCACTTCACGTGCGCGAGCCCAGGATGAGCGCAAAGACCTCTCGCAACGCAGACGGGAAGCGGTGCAGAGCAGCAGCACGGTGCGATCAGCAGAGACGAAGGACGCGGCGCCCACTTCTTGGTGCGGGCGTTCGCCTGCACGCGCGTGTACGCGATCGCGGACCTCCTCCTCGATCTAATTTGATTTTGGTTTGGCTGCAACTCAAAATGGCACGTGCGGGAAGAAAAAAATCTTGAAAAGTAAAAAGAAAAGGTATGAGGCCGGCTGGCGCAATCCGGCGCGGAATGTATGGAAGAACGAGGCGCCTCGGGAGCCTGAGGGGAAAGGTACACAGCAAGAGAGTGACGAAAAGAATAAGGTGCTCGCGTGCACAGAGAAATGGTCTCTTCCCATGTTGGCTGACCCAGTGCACACGCGCGGCACTGGCGACTTCGTCCTCGTGTTGGTTTATAGCAAAAGAAAAGAACTTTTCGCTTTCAAAGCACAGATAGGTCTATGATCGCGAGTTTCACGATGCCGATCAAGCAAGGAAAGTCTAAAAACATTATGATATTTGTGAACAAGGTAGGTTCTTTGAAGTTTGCGCGCAAGCGTCCACTTTCAAACATATTGAGTGAGAAAGTGTTGTTCAGGTGTTTTGCGAAAGCGAGACACTGAAAAAATGAGATGTTCAATGCTGGGCGAAATTACTTTTCCTGTGAGTTCATCACTCGTCACCTTGCTCATCGTACTCTTCCTTGAGATGTTTGATCGGCCCATCAAGAACTGCAAGTTCTTTCTCGTCCGTGATCAGCTCATAGCGGATGCAAAAGAAGATAAAGTGCTTGAAGCACGTGTTGAGGTGGGCCTGGGCATCAAGCTCCTCAAAGACATGGAAATGGCGATGGTATATAATGGCGTACACGCGAAAGAGGCGCTTGAAAATGTCTTTGATGTAGTCCAGAAAGTCGTCGGGGAAGTCTTCCTCCTCCAAGGTCGGGAAAATTGCCTCATTGTCGAGCTGATCCTCGACCCAGGTCATGACGTAGTCAACGTACTCGGGCGAAGACACGCGAATGGGTTTCTTCGTGTTGCTTTCACCCCAGCGGTATTCGAATGATGGAGGGAAGCCTTCGCCAGGTTGCGTGTACTGCGCGGCATCATCGACGACAAGACCATAAAGAAGGGAGATCTCATTGAAGAAGTCGACCGTGTTGGCCGCGAGCCAGTCGTTCAGATCGTCGTCGGCGGGACATTCGACAGCGGCACGTAGGTTTCCACTGCCCAGGGTACGCTTGGTGAGCTGGGAGAGCGATTGCCTATGCAGCGTACCATGCTTCTTGTCAGGTTTGAAGGTCGTCTTTCCGCCACGCTCGAGGAGGTCGCGAAACTTTGGCATTGTGCTCGGCCTGCGTAAAGTCTGCTGTACTCGTCAAAGGTCTCGGGCTGCAAACTTGCGCGCGATGTGTGCACACCGCTGTCGCGCGCGTGCGCGCTTGCACGCTCTTGAAGCAGCAGAACGCCCGGAGAAAGGCAACCTGCTCCAGAGCAGAGAGCGACTGGCAGGGACGAGCAGTCCCTCCCTGTCACGTTGCGCGTCCGTTCACCCTGCTTGTGCGCGAGCTTGACGTCTTGCAGACCGTCTCCCGCCTCCTCGTACGCGATTTCTGTTTTGCTTTGCTTTCCTTTTCAGTGCCTTTCTCGTCATAAAACAGCACGTGCGAAAGAAAGAAAGAAAGAAAGAAAGAAAGAAAGAAAGAAAGAAAGAAAGAAAGAAAGAAAGAAAGAAAGAAAGAAAGAAAGAAAGAAAGAAAGAAAG
>BGKB01000277.1:0-44803 GCA_003116975.1 Aurantiochytrium sp. KH105 | reverse complement strand
AGAAAGAAAGAAAGAAAGAAAGAAAGAAAGAAAGAAAGAAAGAAAGAAAGAAAGAAAGAAAGAAAGAAAGAAAGAAAGAAAGAAAGAAAGAAAGAAAGAAAGAAAGAAAGAAAGAAAGAAAGAAAAAATAAGACGAAAATGACGAAAAAGAAAGTGGGGTAGTAGTATCGAAAGTGATTTGTTTTTCTTCATTCGTTCAGCCAGCGCACAAAGATTTGACGGGAACTTTATGACGGACGATGCACAGATGTCAATCAACGGTATTTGTCTCTTCCACTCAGCAGCGACTCCATCCCTTTATCACAAAAGAGAGTTTGATCGAGCAAACAAATTTCTTGCAGAGACACAGTTTTGGATCCTTTCCGCAACAAGAACGTGTTGGAACGACGAATGGAGAGAAAGATCACTTCCGAGAGAGACTCAACAACAAAAAGAAGAAGATGGCTGCCGTTCAAGCCAGCGCGTGCCCAAAGCGCCGCAAGAAAATGTCTGGCGCCCCTCTAAGAAGAAGAGCGATGGCATTTGGAAAACGTCTCCTTCCCTTCTTATACCTTTTTATGGGGAAACTGAGAAACACTTGCCCTTCATCATTGACAATCGACTGTCTCCTTTGTAAGGAGATTAAACAGCTTGTTACGTTTGAATCAAACATATCGACAACATGTGTATAGATTTCGTGCCTCCTCATCTATCTAAAGAAAAGAACCATACGATTGGGATGAAGACGTGGAATTTATTCGCCCTCGGCCCCTTGCTCCTTGTACTCCTCCTTGAGACGTTTGACTGGACCCTCAAGAGCAAGGAGCTCCTTGTCATCGACGAGGCCAAAGTTGAGGCAAAAGAAGAGAAAGTGCTTGAAGCACGTGTTGAGGTGAGCCTGAGCTTCGAGCTCCTCAAAGACATGAAAGTGCCGGTGGTAGATAATGGCAAAGATTCGGAAGAGGCGCTTGTAAATGTCCTTGATGTAATCCAGAAAATTTTCTGGAAAGGGGTCCTCCTCCATGGTGGGAAAAATCTCCTCATTATCGAGCATATCTTCGACCCAGGTCATGACATAGTCAACATACTCTGGCGAGGACACGCGAATGGGCTTCTTGGAATTCGTTTCACCCCAGCGGTATTCGAAGCCAGGGGGGAAACCTGAACCAGGCTCTTGGAACTGCGCAGCGTCATCAATGACAAGACCGTAGAGAAGCGAGATCTCATTGAAAAAGTCGACGGTGTTGGCAGCAAGCCACTCGTCGAGATCTTCGCCCTCCGGAAGCTGGACAGCCAACGCCAAGTTGCCGCTGCCGAGGGTGCGCTGGGTCAGCTTGGACAGCGTTTGCCTCTTCATTGTGGCATGCTTCTTGACAGGCTTGAGCGTCTTCTTCTCGCCATTGCCGCCGCGGGACAGCAAGCCCTTGAAGTTCATTTTCGCTTTGTTTCCGTGTCAAAAGGCAGGCAGCCGGTCAGCGTCTCGTCCTTTTTCTTGCAGATAGCTCTCCAGGAGCAGCACCGGCGGCGCGTGTGCACACTCGCTCGCAAAATACCTCCCGCCCTGCTCCTCGCCGCAGCAGGGAACGTGCGTTAGCTGCTGTCGCGCAGGAGGGCGCGGCGTCTGCTGGCGCGCTCGCTCACCCGCTCACCCGTCCGCCCGCTCGACGAGGTCCAAGTCTCGCGTTGTCTTGCGGCGGCCGCAAAGATCCCTCGCTGGACCGACAGACAGACGGACTCGAGCACGCGAAAACCCCAAAAAGTTTTTGCTTTGCTTTCCTTTTGCTTTGCTTTCCTTTTGCTTTACTTTGCTCTGCTACTTTACTTTACTCTTTTTGCTTTATACTCTGCTATTTGCACGTCTTCGAAAAGTCTGTGTGCATGCCTCTGGTGTGCAATCCAATCCAGTCGCGCGCCAGTGTTTGGCGAAAGAGGGGAGAGAAAGGCGATGGACGAAGGGCCGTCCGGAGAGCAGCATGGCGTGCCGCGGCGTCTGGCGCTACCACTGGTATACATCGAGTGAGCGGGCCTGGACGACCATCGTTTGATATAAAGTCATGGAAACTAGTTGAGAGTAGGCCTAGTAAGGTATAGGTTGTGTGCGGTTGGAGTGTTGATAGTCATTACTGGCGCTGCTGCGCGCAAGCTTGGTTAACCGGATCGAAAGTCAGTGTGGTGAAATTCGAGCTGGATGCCGGATACCTTGGCGAGCAGATAGAGCCGAAGAAAGAGCTCGCTGCGCGTGCGAGGCTTTGAGTTTTTAAAGGTACGCGTCTCATCGACCATGTTGACAAGCGTCTGGTGAAAGAGCATGCCAGTCCACTGGCGCGCGTCCGCAAAGGTCGGCGGCTCAAAGTTGTTCGTGCGAATCCGGAGATGCTGGCGCCAAATGAGCAATCGAATAAAGTTCTCGTCGTCGTTCTCTGTGATGAGGCTACGGTCCAGCAGCTGTTGCCAGGCCACATCAACATTCATGTTGGCAGATTCCTTGAGCTGAAGTTTGGACTTGTCGGGCATGCTGACTTGACGCGCAAACTCTTGCGTGCGTCGCAAATCGAGATACAGCTGGTCAAAGTCGTGTTTCGAAAGATTGGGCTTGTCGTCCACCATGTCAACCATGCGCTCGCGGACCTCCTTGTATGTTTGTCTATCCGTGATCCGCGCCGTTGCGAGCTCGGGAGCGCTTCGATGCGAGCTTAAAGAAACACTTGCGCCAAGGCCCTGGCCATGGGCTTCAGAGTGATTTGTCGAAAAGCCCAACCCCGACGACCCTAGATTTGTCGACAAGGAGGAGGACCTGGCGGCGGCAGGAGAATTAAGCATGCTTTGTATGTTACCAAGACCGGAGCCGGTCGACTGCAGCGCCGCAAGAATCTGTGGATTAAACAGATTCGAAGACGACTGTCTCTGGTTACCCCCCAGACGTTTCTCGAGCTCTTGGTCGCCCTGCTGGCCGCCGAGATGCGGTGGTGATGGAGCTTGCTCCGCATTAGGCGACGACAAAGAGCCATGTTGTTGTTGTTGTTGTTGCGAAATTGACCTAAAGTTTGCGCTGTTGTTTACGTGTTGTGCGTTCGCCGTATCGGCCCCGAACGGGGCAGAGCTGCCACCCCCTCTTGAAGCTCCATGGAATTGATGCAGATGCTGTTGCTGCTGGTCCGCAGATGGCGTCGTCTGCTGAAGGCGGAGTTGCTGCATTTGTTGTTGCACCTGTTGCTGCATTTGGTGATCTCTTGCTGCATGGTGCGAGGGCCCCGTCGGGGACGCCGTCGTCGAGTGCTGCGGCGACGCGCGAGAGTTCACCGAGGACGCCGCCGACGACGAGGATATTGACGACGAAGACACCGAGGACGATCCGTATACATTGTTTCCATGATCTCGCTGTTGCGATGAATGGTGGTACGGCGAGCCCGTCTGGCTGCCGCCGTGAGCGTGTGCGTGCGTATTGTTACGCTGGTGCTGGCTCCCCGGAAAGCTTGTTCCGGAGAGCGACAGGTTCCGTTTCATCCCGGCGCGCTCGGGGCTCGCCCGCTGCGGCCGGCCAGCCCGCCCGCGCGGTCCTCGCTGCGGCTGCGGCTGCGGCTGCGGCGCTGCGCCCGCCCGCCCGCGACGATGATGCGCCGGTTCGGCGCCGGTGGTATCCTCCTGGGCCCCGCAAGGTCGCAACTCGAAGAGCAGAGGCAGGAAGCGCGAGATCGATATCGCCGCGCCCTCTCCGTCTGATGATCTGCCCGCGACCTCGCCCGAGCCGCAGCAGCGGCCGGCCCGAGGGCGCGGCCGGCCAGGCGCGGCGCGAGCGACGGCGGCCGGGTCGAGCGGGGCGCGCGCCTGGCGAGCCGCCCTCGAGGTCTGCCTGCGCGCCCGTCCGTCCTGCCTGCCTCCTCGAGCTGGCTGTTTGTTCCGGCGTGCTCGACGTTCTTCGCCTCTCTAATTTTTATTTTTGGTTTTTTTCCTTCTTTCTTTTATTATTATTCTAGGCCTGGTGCGTGTGCATCACGGATGAGAGTGAGGGGCCGTTTGCTCCACTTCGAGCCCAGACGCCGCGCAGTACTCGCGTCGCCATAGGCCACTTGCGGCCGCTCCGCAACACCAACCAACAAACTGTGAGCGTGGGAACTTACTTACTGCAAGAGGTGGGGATAAAAATGGGAAACAATTTCCGGCGCGTACATTGCTGGAAAGAGTGGCCAGCCCGCCCCCCTGCAAGGGGCTGCGCGCGGGGAACGAAGTGCGGATGCCGGCGCCGGTGCAGGGGCACGAAGCGAGTTTTAGGTTAAATCCCGCTGGACGCGGATCGCAGCCGGCATGGCAAGTGCGTCTGCGTCTCGCGCTCGCCGTGTCGCGCTGCAGCTGCATTACCTGCAAAACTTCTCGCCTTGCCGTCGACTGCGCGGGTGAACAACTTGAACGTCATGACCCTCCTCCTCCGGAGTCCTCCCCAAGCTCCGATCGAGAGCATAATCTCCAAGGTTCACGCGTCTGGGGCTCGCCATCGTGACTAAAAACTCCAAAACTCTGAATACATGATAATTGCTGCCGCAGAACAGAGCAGAGCAGAGAAGAGCAGCGCGATATATCCTCTTTCGTCCGCGCAGCTGCGGCTTTCGCGAGCATTGAGCTTCGCGCAGTGCAGGCTATGTCCCAGGAACGACCCTAAAAATGAGACCTCTCCGCGAAGGAACTTGAGCGATGGTTTGCTCGCTTCTTGGCCGCGAAAAGAACTGGCACGCCTCGGACGTGGGGTGGAGGAAGGGAAGGACCCAGTCGGTCGGTGCGGCAGCGGCCCACTGCGACTTGCTGTTGCCTTTGCTTGCTTGCTTGCTTGCTTGCTCGGTTGCCTCAGCTGCCTTGGCCAGCTGGAAAGAAAGGTTTCAACAGGAGTGAACGAACAACCTCTGCACTTGGCAACGTGAAAATAAATGACCCAGAAAGAGGCCGAGAAAGAAGTGGTCACCAACCACCAATAAGTTACAGACTGGCGGAGCGGAAGCGGAGCTCGCATGCACCCGCAGCAGTCTTGAAAAAAAAAGGAAATCCGCCATCGGCCGCTGGCCACGCTCCAGCCACAGCCCCCAGCGACAAAGGATCGATCCTCCAGGTAGGCTCGGCCTCCGTGGAGACCACCAAGTACGTACTACCAGCGCCCCAAACCTTGACTTCTGCGGCCGCACATCGACCATGGCGGTTGATCGATCATCAATCTTGATAGAGAAAACAAAATCTCCACACCACGCCCAAGTTGAACTCGGATCGGAGCTGCAGCTGCCTGGCTGCTGCAGCTGGCTGCTGACAACGATCATCACAGACTTGCTGGCCCGATTAATAAAAAAAAACTGGAGCCCCCGGGGACCCCAAAAAGCTCGGGGCACGCGGCCCCGCAGGAGGGAGAGCTCGGACAGGAGTCCAGTTGGGGGCGGGGGGGGGAAGGCTGCGGCGCAAGTGCAGAATGGCGCGGCGCAAGTGCAGAATGGAGCAGAGTTGCTCTTTGCTGGCAGTGGCAGGCTGCCTGGGTGGCCGAGTGGGAAATGTGAATTTTTCCACCTCTCTCTCTTAGTCGGTCCTTCGATGGCGAAGGATTGTTCATTCACGAGGAGCGCGGGAAGTGGGTTATTCGTCGATTCGTTCACTGGTCCGTCGCGTTTGTTCCCTGGTCGCTTTCCGGCTGCGTTTAAAAAGCGCCAAACGCGAACGGCGCCTGTCTCGCCCGCCTGCTTGCCTGCCTGCCCGCCCGCAAGCACGCTCGCTCGCTCGCATACGCGCGCCCGACCGCACGCACGCGCGCCCGACCGCACGCACGCTCCGGCAGACGGTGCCCGCGAGGCCCGGAAACTGGACGCGCCGCCGGGGAGAGCGGGAGGCACCCTCCTACATCGGGCATCCATTCATTCATCCAATCATCCATCCATCTTTCGTCAAGCAGTCCGTCCATCTGCCTCGTCCGCGCCTCCGCAGAAGGCCCGGCTGAGCGGGCGAGACGACGCACGCGGCCGGAGACGCTCGCGCCGCGGGAGGGCGGCGGCGGCGTCTATCTCCGTCCGTCCGTCTGTCTGACTGACTGCGTCTGTTTGTCTGCGTCTGTCTGCTGGTACCCGAGAGCTGCTGCTCTCTTGGAACAACACCGACGAGCAGCAGCAGCAGCAGCAGCAGCAGCAGCGCCGCCGCGGCTTCGACCACGTCGACAACGGCGACCCTGTGGACAATCGACCTGTAACCATGTACGGCAAGCTTGACCATGCGACCGGCGACGATATGATGCTCAGCGGCAGCGGACTCAACACGGGTGCCTTCGGGTCGAACGGCGCCGCCTCCAGCAGCAACAGCAACAGCAACAACAGCGACAGCAGCAGCAGGCCTGGGAATGGCATGCATGACGCCAGGAGCGACGCCGGAGGCAAGAATGCCGCGCTGCACAATTTGTCGGGTCTCAACGGATTCAATTTAAATCTGAACCTACACTCGCTCGGCAGCAGCACGCCAGCAAGCGCAAGCAATGGAACCAACACTCGTGGAAATCACTATAACAACGGCGCCAATGGAAACCCAATCAACAACAATAACATGATGAACGGCAACGGCAATGGGAATAACCTCACTAACTCGCACCACCATTCGTCGCTTGCTGCGGGCAACAGTCCTGGAAACGCTAGCACCAGTGCCAGCACCGAAGGTGCAAGTCCGCCTCCGGCCCTCAACTTTGTCACGCACGGATCCAGCCAAAGCAGCAATCACAGTCACAACAATATCAACAACGCTTCGAGCGGCGACACCATGCTAAAGTCTCACAATAGCGGGTCCTCCTTCCAGCTGCCCATCCCGAACTCGCACGGGCCGCTCCAAACCTACAACAGCGACGGGTCGCTGCAAACCCTGGGAACCGGAACGCTTCAACACTTTGGCAGCGGCATGTCCGGCTTCTACTCGCGAATGAACCTCTTTAGCAGCAACAATGCAAACAACGGCAATGGCGGGTCTAATTTTGGCGTGCGGAAAAACGATGACTACCTCATGAGTCCCTGGAGCTCTCTCGGCAGCAGGGGTGCTCCGCAAACCGGGACGCAACAAACTTTCATGCAGCCAAACTTTCTACAGCAGCATCAGCAGCACGGCCGCTCTGACAATCATGGCTCCGCCGGCGGTCTTGCGTTTCCTCAGCGGGCTCTGTCCGGGACAAACATGTTCAGGAGCACCTCCGACCCGAAGGCGCTTCTTCATGCGCTGCAGAGTAACCACTCGGAAATGTCCGAAAGCTCAGTCGAGCTGTTGCGGACGATTATTCACAACCAGGATACGTCGGGTCTCGGGGACCGGAACCGCGCCACTCCGCTCGCGGCCTCGTATGCGGCGCGGTCCCTCAGCGGCGGTCTCGGAAGTGGATTCAGCGGTGCTGTCGCAGCCGATTACAAGAAACGAAGGGTCGAATGCGTCTCGCCCATTGCTGAACGTCCCACGCAGCGCGTTCAGGTGCAACCGAGCAACTTTGCCGAAGTTCTGTCCAAGCCCGTCCTCGAGAGTAGCATGGACGATATCATTGAGGCCATGTCTCTCATTAACACGGGCTGTTCGGTCCCGGACGATCATAAACTCAAGCAGCTCGAGCTCGTTGTCAAGGACCGCGAGCGCCGCGCGGAACGCTTTCACAAGAAAAAGTCCACTCCCACAGATTATTTGTCAAGCAAGATTCGGTCACTGAAGAAGAAGGCTTATTCTACAGCTGCCTCAACTGCCAACGCAGCAAGCGCGCAAAAGACGAACTCCTCCGGACAGGGATGCACTATTGTCGTTTTTCATCGCAAGTGCCAGAAACACTCGCGCACATGTAAGATGGAACCCCAGTCCCATTCCCCTTCTGATATTGTCATCTCCAGTGAACCTGTCACGCGCAGTTCCTACGGCAAATGGATGAACACCTACATGAAAAACAGCAAAATCGATGTGTAATTTAGTTCCTGTTGATTGTTTGCAGTGTTCGACTTGCCCAGAATGAGCCATCATTCTTGGAAAGCTTTTTCCACTCCATCGCCTGCACCTCTCTCTATGGGTACGTGATGGTTTTGAGTCTCGCAACCAATAATGATTGCAATTATGTCATCCTCGGGCAAGAGCTCGAGGTCGGAAGAGAGATCGTCGCGGCAATGAGTTACCATCCCGGGAACGAAGTTGTCCAGGATTATTCCTGCGCTGCTCGTAGGGTTCTTGCATACCAAAATGATCGCAACAAGGTGATCCTCGGGCAAGAGCTCGAGGCCGGCAAGGACATCGTCGTAGCGATGCGCAGCCTTCCCAAGAGCGAATATGTTCAAGGGTATGCATGCGGAGCTCTTCGGGCTATCGCACTCGATGCTCACGATCGTGTGATATTCGGGCAAGAGCTCGAGGCTGGCAAGGAGATCGTCGCGGCAATGAGTAATCATCCCGGGAACGAAGTTGTCCAGGAATATGCCTGCGCTGCTCTTTGGAATCTCGCAACTAATAATGATTGCAATTGTGTGATCCTCGGGCAAGAGCTCGAGGTCAGAAGAGAGGTCGTCGCGGCAATGAGCAACCATCCCGGGAGCGAAGACGTGCAGGAAGTTGCATGCGGAGCTCTTCGGAATCTCGCAGGCAATATTTTCGGGCAAGAGCTTGAGGTCGGCAAGGAAATCGTCGCGGCCATGCGCAACCATCTCAGGAACGAAAAACTCCAGGAAATTGCAAGGCTCTGGCTTTTCTCGCTACAAACTCGTCTGTTGAGATGTACCTTCGAGAACAGAACGCCCGGAATACGTTTGAAGCAAAAGATGAATCATAAGAAAGACTCTAAATGCGCGACTTCTTGTTCTTGAGCGCCTCGGCAGTCGCACGGCGAATGGCAAAGTCTTCAAGGATCTCTTCCGAACCACCAGGAATAGCAGCGCCGCGTACCTCGCGGTAGAGACGCTCGACCTTGCGCCCGCGGCCCTCGCGCACGAGTCCGCTGCCGCCGAAAACCTGCACAGCCTCGCGAGCACAATACTCAAAGGTCTTGGTGGCCTGAACTTTGAGAAGAGCACACTGAGGTCCAAGACCTGCGTCAGGGACGCCGCTAGCAAAAGCGTAGGCAATGCGTTCAAGATGGTCTTGCAAGGCTTCAATCTGGCGCGCCATTTCGGCAAGCTTGAAGCGAATGATCTGGGAGTCGATGAGCTTTTGGCCAAAAGTCTTGCGCGTCATCGCCTCGTGAAAGGCCTCCTGATAGCACTGGCGAGCGCTCATGCAGGTGCCGGCGGCAATGACAAAGCGTTCGTGATTAAAGTTCACCGTAAGGTAGGTAAAGCCCTTGCCCTCCTCGCCAATGAGGTTTTCCACGGGCACCTTGACGTCGTCGAGAGAGACTTGGCAAGTGTTGTGGGTGTTGTCGAACTGGGTCTTCATCTTGCGGATCTTGATGCCCGGCATGCTCTTCTCCAGAAGCAGGCACGAGAGACCGCCGGCGCCGTCACCTCCAGTGCGCACGAGGCAGGTCCAGTAGTCGGCAATGAGCGAGCCCGTGATCCACTTCTTCTCGCCATCGACAATGTAGTAATCGCCCTCGCGTCTGGCTGTCGTGCGAATGTTGGCCACATCAGAGCCAGCCCAGGGCTCCGAAATCATGAGCGAGATGTTCTTCTTGCCTGTCACGACGTCGCGGAGCACTTTTTGCTTAATGTAGTCCGAAGCGAACTTGATGATGGGCGGCAGCGCCATCGAGTTGATGGAAAGCTGACCCAGGACGCCGCCGCCACCCGGACGCGCGAGCTCTTGCCAGAGAATCAGCTCGTGAAAGGCGTCAAAGTCTTTCGGGGGGGTGCCGCCCCACTCGCTGGGGTACAGAATGCCCGAGATGCCGGCCTCGTACGCCTTCTTGTGCAGCTCGAGCGGGTACAGCTTGCCCTCATCGATCCACTCGTCGACAAATGGAATGATCTCCTTGTCAACGAACTCGCGGACCTTGTTCCGGAACTCCACGTGCGTGTCCTTGTAGTACGGCGACGGGAACCCCTGGCACCAGTAAGGCTCCGCAAACGTGAGCTGGTCGCCATAAGGCGCGAGCGCCTGCTCGCACTTCTTCATCCTCCCTCCTCCTTCGACTTCAACTTCCGACTCAGACTCCTGCGCTTCTGTCCGCTGCCTCGAATCTCGTGTCTTCTCGTCTCGCTTCGTCTCGACTCGATGCGGGTCTGCTCCCGATCCTGCTCTTGCTCCTGCTCTGCTCCTGCTCCTTCTCCCTGTCCCCCAGCGCGTACATCATGTCCGACATTATCTTCGTGCCAGGTCCGACCGCCGCTCGCCATGTCTTATAGAACCGCCCGGAACGCTCAGCCCGCCCCCTCCTCGGCGCTGCGGCGCAGAACACTGCGGAACGAAGGTAGGTGTCAATAGAACACTCGTCATAATGATAAGAAGTGGGGAGACTGGGAATGGAACGCCGACTTGAACACGCGACTCGGAGCGATCAGATAAACAAGTTGCCAGTAAGTTGAACAACTATAGTTGAACGAGCCAGGCGAACTCGGAATCAGCTTGGGAGGATGTTTGTCTGCCCGCACCAAGGTCGTCGGGACGACCGCTCTGCTCTCTTACGCGACCTCCCTCCCTCCCGCCCTCTCCTACACCCCATGCAGCGCGAACCGGGGCACCCCGCGGCGACGGCCGCGCGGAGGGGACGCGGGCGCAGCGTCTCGCGCGGGCCCCCAGTGGGGACAGAGCGGGGCTATCAAGCGTTACAAACGTAACGGCAACATGGCGCAGCAGAGGGAGAAAGCGAGCAAGGCCTGCGCGCGTGGGCTCGAGCGCGGGAGGGCTGGGCCTGAGCAGGCACGCAGGGAAGACGGGAAGGCGGAGGCAGGAAAGGAAAGGAAAGGAAAGGAAAGGAAAGGAAAGGAAAGGAAAGGAAAGGAAAGGAAAGGAAAGGAAAGGAAAGGGACTCGGGGGCTGCAGAAGCGAAGCTCGGTTTTACAAGGGAAGGGCGTCCGAGGGGAAAGCATATTCGAGACGCAAAGTCGGACGCCGGTCTGCGGCGCGGAGCTTGCTTGCCCGCCGTCGCGATTCGCGCGCGGTCGATCGGACGAGAGACGCGGTCGCGGGTTGCCCAGAACTGCAGCGAGACGGCAAAGTCCCGCGCGGCAAAAGGTGTCCAGGGAAGACAAGCCTCTTGCGACTCGATTCCGCGCGCTGTTATCGGCTGTGATCGGCGTGAACAGGACCAGCTCGAGGAAGGAGCCGCGCAGACAGCGCGTCCCAGCTCGCAAGCACGAGAGCGAGCCCGATTGCGTGCGTGAGATTTTCTCTGTCTCAACATCAACGGGTTCTCTAACCAGTGAATATGCATCAGCATCGTCCGAGCCCATCGCCGCGGGTCGCTGCAGGCAAACGCGATGAGCCGCCTTCGCCGGCATTTTCACCCGCCAGCCTCGCTACTTTTGCATTCACCAAAGGCCTCAACGTTAAAAGGCAAAACCTGCAGCCCTCTCCGCTGCACCGCACGCAGCTTCCTCATCATGAGCGCCTCCGTCAACAGGTGGCCCAACACACCAAGCTGGGCAGCCCTTCGCAGGCCCCCTCCGTCAGCATTCCGGGATCCTCGCCCATGGGCCTGGCGCAGCCTCGCACCTTCTCAACTGTCACCTCCTCCTCGTCGTCCTCGTCTTCCTCTTCCTCGTCGTCTTCCTCCTCCTCCTCCTCCTCCTGCGCCAACGCAGCGACCTCGATGACTTCCACGTCGTCGTCGCTCGCGCCAACGCAGACAGCCTCAACCTCAAGCAACGTGCCTGCGCCCAGCAAAAAGGGCGGTGCACCCTTCAAGAGCGATGGCAACGGGAACGCAGATGCCCTGAAAAAGCTCACAATTTCAACCTCAGCGTCAGCAGGACCCTCTTCCTCGACCTCTTCCTCGTCCAACACGGACCGCGAAAACGTGCACTACCAACACTACAACACCAACACGAACCCGACCTTGATGGGCAAGAGCACAAATGGTAACATCATGACGAACAACAGCGCAAATATGGGACCTCCCATGATGAAGAAGACCGCCTTCCCCATGCCCATGTCGAAAACCCATGTGCAAGGACAAGGTCCGCCACCTCCGACGCAGTCGCAGTCGCAGTCGCAGCCGCAGCCGCAGCCGCAGCCGCTTCGCACCGCCAACACGGTCAATATTGCCAGCAGCAATCCACTGAGTGTTCGGCCCATGAAAAGCGAAGACGAGGAGCCCCGCCAAGGCGGAGGCGGCCGCTGGACCCGAGAAGAGGATGCCAAGCTCCGCGAAGGTGTCACGGCCATTGGTGCAACAAAGTGGAAGAAAATCAGCGAAGAGTACCTGGGAGGTCGGCGTTCCGACGTGCAATGTCTGCATCGATGGCAAAAGGTGCTGCGACCTGGCTTGGTCAAGGGACCGTGGACCGAGGAGGAGGACAATATGATTCGCGCGTGCATTGAGCGGAAAATCACAAAGTGGTCCGAAATTGCCGAGCGTATCCCCGGCCGCATTGGAAAGCAGTGCCGCGAGCGCTGGTTCAACCATCTCGATCCGACCATCGATCACTCGGCATGGACTGAAGAGGAGGAAAAAGTTCTTGTCACTGCGCAGGCTACCTTTGGAAACCGTTGGTGCGAAATCGCCAAATTGCTGCCTGGTCGGCCCGAGAATGCTGTCAAGAACCGCTGGAACTCGGCCATCCGTCGCAAGTGGCAGCTCAAGCTTGGTCTCACCATTACCGACAACAAGGGCAAGGCAGTGGATCCGCAGCCGCCAAAGGCGGCCTTGCCGCTGCCACTTCCTGCGCTCGTCCCCGTCGTGAAGAAGAAGCCCGTGGCACCGCCTCCGGTCCCGCCGCAACAACCCACGATGCAAGACCAGTCTCAGCATCAAATGCAGGCAATGCAGATGCAGCCGCAGATGCAGCCGCAGATGCAGCAATCCCAGCCCACGATGCAAGCAATGTCTCAACCCCAGATTGTGCATCAAGCAGGACAGGCCCAAATTGTAGGTAACACCATGACCACTGCTTCGGCCGCTGCCACCGCCACCACGAAGCCCAAGCAAAAGTCCAAGCCCAAGCAAAAGAAGCCAAAGAAGACGGATGTGGCCCTTACGGCCGCGAGCTCGGGTCTGATGGCTCCTGCAGACGGCTCGGTGCCACCGCCGCCTCCACCGCCTCCGGCCTCAGCCACGGCAGCTTCTCTGAATGCCTCCGCGTCAACATCTGGCACCACAGCTCAGGCCGCACGCAAACCTCGCGTGAAAAAGTCGGCAGCCGCCAAGGCCAGCGAAGCTGCTGCGGCCGCCGTTGCAGCGGCGAATGCCAGCAATGGCGTCCAAGGCGTCGTCGATGGCAAGCCCGTCAAGGAAAAGAAACCAGCCAAACCCCGTGCCAAACGAGCTCCCAAAAAGGATGGCGCTGGCTCCGCAACCGGCGCCACCAAGCCGCGTAAGCCGCGTCAATCAAAGAAAAAGGCCGCTGCTGCTGCCGCTGCTGCTGCGGCCGCGCAAGATTCCATGCAGTTCCACAGCCAGAACTTTCCGTATGGAACGCCGCACTCGAATCAGGCACATTCGCAGCACCTCCAGCACATCGCCCATCATGGCCAACAGATGCACGCGCAGCACGGTGGCAGTGGTGGCATGCCCGGTGCACTTCCTATCATGGTGCCTCCCCTGGATATGCACTTTGTCCCGCCCATGAGCTCGGCGGCCTCCCCGGTCGGCCCGTTGCAGTGGGACTTTCACGGTGGTGACATGAACCTCGACTTTTCGCAGGCCGATCTTGCCAGCCTTGGCCTCGACACGGATCTCTTTTTGCAGCCCGGATCGACAAAGCACGCCAACCAGCCCGTCACAACGCCTTCGCATCGCTTTGTCATGCAGCATCAACATCAGCAGGCCAAGCAAGGTCACCAGCACCACCAGCACAGCCACGCGCACCACCATCAACAACACCAACAACAAGGCCACTTGCAGCATCAGCCGCATATGCAGCATTCGCATCAAGCGCATATGCAGCACCAGCATCAGCACCAGCACCAGCACCATCACTCGATGGATACGCCTAACTCTGCGCAAAAGAGAGCCGCGAGCCATCCCTTTTCGCAAAGCGCCCGGCGCCAGGGAGGGGCGCGGACGGCGCCTGGAAACGCGCTCATCTCTCCGTTGGGGCCCATGCCGAATTGGGACACCCTTGAAACCAACGGCAATCTGGACCGTGGCATGGCCTCGCTGACTTTGTCAATGTTGGAAAGCGACTTTGACAACCTCGGCCCCGGCCCCAAGACGGATGATTCCTTTGGCGTCAACTGGGCCGCAGGGGCACTCAACCTGCCTTTTTCGCCGACCTAAACGCAGACGGGGCGCCTTTTTCGCCCATCCGCGTTTCTCTTACCCCCAAGATTCTCTCTTTCACATGACACAAAGGCTGCATTGTACTGTTATCGCATGTGCTTCAATCATCGCGAGGGAGCGGCGCCGCCAGGCTTCGCAAGCGCTTCTTCTCCTTCGAATGTGCTGCGCGTGCCACAATTTGTACTTCGGACACGGACACTGCTTGTTGCAAAACACTCATTACAAATATACCACTTGCTCTGCCTGCTACTTGAAATTTTCTCTTTTCCTTGGCTCAGTCAGTCTTGGTCAGAGTCGCACGGTACCTCTTTTGGTTCTGCACATATCCTGCGGCGCTGCGCGTGAGGCCCTCGATCTCTTCTGGCGTCAGCGACCGCGCCACCTTGTTGACACCGGTCACAAGCGAGCCTTCCGGAATCTTCTTGCCTTCGGTGATGAGGGCGTTGGCGCCGATGAGGCAATTCGGGCCAATCTCCGCTCTGCAAAAATACACACGCGCATTGGTCAATGACAAGCAGACACGTAAGCAAGTAGGTTAGCATCTCTGTCTACGAAACGATTTATCGCGTAAGGTTTGCGTCCATCACGGAGGAAAAAAGAAAAAAGCATCTCTGCTCAATGACGCCAGCCTTTACAATACCTTTTTGTGCGCGAGCGAACACAAGGCATCGCCGCCACTTGACTTTCACAAGCAGAAAGAAAGAACGAATGAAGAAGATCAAGCAAGTATGAATGAAACGTACCCGTCAAGAACGACCGCGCCGATGCCGATCAGAGTGTTATTGTGAATCTTGCAGCCGTGCAGCATGGCCATATGTCCCACCGTAACGTCGTCTCCAATGTCCATGACGCGGCCCGCGTCCGTGTGGAGGACCGACCCGTCCTGGATATTCGTGCGCTTCCCGATGCGGATCAAATCGCGGTCGCCGCGCACGACCACATTGAACCAGACACTGGCGTCCTCGGCGATCTCAATATCACCCAAAAGCGTCGCGCTCGGCGCGATCCACGCCGACTCTGCTACGCGCGGCTTGATGGCGTCCTTGCCAGGTCCATCGAGCTCGAAGCTGCCAAAGGCTTCCTTGCTCAGCAGCCGCCGCTGCGTCGTCACAAGGCCGTGCCGACGCACCGCTCGGCTCGCGATCGCGCTCAACATCTTCTGCTCTTCCGGACCTCGCCTCCTCTTCTTCGCGCCGCGTTTCTGCTCTACGAGCACCTCGAGTCCAAGTCGAGCAAGTCGCCGTCACGAACGTCCTGGTCCCTGTCGGCGTCCTTCTTGCTGCCCTCGATGGCGGACTGCTATCGAACCAGCAGCTAGCTCGCTCGCTCGCTCGCTAGCTCATGGCCGCCCTGCTCATCTTCTTCACCAGCCTCGCCTCACTCACGCCCCCATCGTCGTCACCGACGCTGTTTGCTCCTCCGCCCCGTCGGGCTCGCGACCCGGCCGCGGTGCTGCACGCCGCGCCTCGCGCGCTCGACAAGTGGGTCCCTCTCGACGAGAGGCCATATCATATCTTCATCTCCTCCATCCCCATCTTCTCCATCTTCTCCATCTTCTCCATCTGCATCTCCATCTCATCTCCATCTCATCTCCATCTTCGTCTTCGTCTTCGTCTTCGTCTTCGTCTTCTCCTGCGACCCCGTCTCCGCCTCCGCGGCGCGCAGACGCAGGCGGCCGGTCTGCGCACGGCCGTCGGCAGAACCGCGTGCGCGCGACGCGCCCGAGCGGCGCCGCGGAGACGAGTCGCAGCGAGCTCGAGCTCGGGCAGACCCCGAACCCGCGCGACCTGGACGAGCACGAGCACGAGCACGAGCACGAGCACGAGCACGAGCACGAGGACGAGGACGAGGACGAGCACGAGGACGAGGTCGAGCTCGGGCAGACCCCGGGCCCGCGCGAGCTGGACGGGGACGAGGACGGGGACGAGACGCAGGCAGGGCGGGCAAGATTCTCGCCGCGCAGGCCCGCGCGCTCGCCCGGAGACTCTCGCGAGGCGGAGGCGGCGGCGGCGGCGGCGCGAGACGCGGCGTGGCCAGCATGGGCAACAGCGGCGCCAGCCAGGGCTCCGAGGTGACGGAGCCGCACTTCATCCTCAAGACGCCGGTGACCGGAGACTTTGAGGGCTACGAGACCACCGTCCTCGGCAATGGGTGCTTCTGGGGATCAGAGGTGGGGCTCTGGCGCATGCCGGGCATGTACTCCACGGCCGTCGTGTATGCGGGCGGCGCGATGGAGAACCCGTCGTATGAGGCCGTATGCACAGGCGCCACAGGCCACGCGGAGGCGGTGCGCGCGGCGTGGAAGCCAGAAGACATTTCCTTTGTCGACATTATCCGCCAGTTCCTGCAGAGCCACGATCCGACTCAGGTGAACGGCCAGGGCAACGATCGCGGCACGCAATACCGCAGCATTGTGCTTTACACGACCGAAGACCAGAAGCGCATTGCCGAAGCGGCCATTGCCAAGTATCAGGAGCAGCTTGGCCGCCCCATTGCTACTCAGGTCAAACCGCTCGATACCTTTTACTATGCCGAGCAGTACCACCAGCAGTATCTTGCGCGTCCTGGCAGCCGTCCGTACTGCTCGGCGCAGCCACTCGGCGTCCAGCTCGCAGACTGGAAATCGTGGGTGCCCGAGGACCTTCAGGAAAAGTATGCTCCCAAGCTCGGGGAGGACTACTGGGAGGTTCACGCCCCTTCGCCGCACTGTGTGCTGCGCCAGCCCAAGACGCCGATCCAGTGGCCACCCAAGTAATGTGAACTTGATTCATCTTTTCATCTCATTTCTTTACGATCATTGACCAACAAAAGTGTACTTTTGGTCTTGATATCCCTTCGGGAATGCTGAGCAAATCATCTTCTCGCAAGGGCAATCGCTTGGCATTTTTCTCTTTGGAAGTATTTTTAACCTTTTAATCGGTCGGTCTACGGAAACCTGATGCTATTTCGGTTGCGCGAGTGCGAGAAAGTAGGCTTCATTCTCGCGCGAGGCGATCTCAATGCTCTGGTCAGGGAACCAATCAAATGTAGTGCCAGCATCAGCTTCCCATGCAGTGTCGTACTTTTCATCGTGCACGGTGACACCGTGACGTCCAATGCATTCTACACAAAGAGCTTCAGGCGTGCGTGGATGCGGGGAGACAAGAAGCTGCGCGCGAGAGACCCATGGACCAGGAAGTTCCGCACGTCCAAGAACGCGGCGTTCCAAGGGCCGCAATGTCAGTAACGTTTCATCCCCAAGAATGATAGACCATGAGCGATGCGTATCAGCATGTTGCGAAGATGCCCCCGCTGCAGACTTGTTGGGACTGGCTCGTACCCAGAATTTGAGCGAGCGAGCATGTAAAAGCATGATTGGTGCACTGAAGCAGAGCGTACTCATAACGTCCACGGTATACGCTTCTTGAGACGCCACTTTAGCGACAAGCGCAATGAAGGCATAAACAAGGGAGACTGTCTTGGTAAGCGGTGAAAGGTCGTCGCTCCACATGGCGAGAAAGGTCGCGATGAGAACGAGCTCGATTTGACCCACAATGAAGCCTGGAGGCGCGAAGAATGAAAGAACCGAAGTGCGGTCGTCAGCCTCGAGATATGGCAGCGTTGTCGCGAGGCGGACCGTCTGCAGCCATCGTTTGCACCACGGCAATGAATGGTAAGGTTAGTTGAGCTGGTCACGGATGGATGGGAGAAAGTAATTCAAGGCTACGTACCGCATGTAGAACCATCGAAAGACCATGAAGGTAGAGTACACGCCGCAAGAGACGAACGCCGCAATCGTTGTTGCGAAGATACGCTCTTCCGATCACGATCGCAAGCATAGCGACTGCGCCACAGAGAAAAAGAGCCACGGGCGCTGCGCTCGGTTGCACATTATCGTGTACAAGATCAGGAAGCGGTCCAATCTGCTCAAATTCAGGCCAAGCTCTTGCAAAGGCGTACTCGCGCATCGTTTGCGCCGCAAACCCGGCCGTCGCCCAGACGGCCACCATCGGAAGCACACCTCCTCCTTTGGGCTTGGGCGGTTCCTCGTCCAGGACCTCTGCCCGGATCTCCCTCAGCATGAGCACAGGACACAAGATCATCTTGCCTCCGCCTGCGTTTTTGCCGCGCGAAGATCTGCGCCCAATTTATCTTCGCTTTGCGTCACGCTCTGCGCAAGAGCGCGCTGCGTCGCGCTCTGCGCAAGAGCGCGCTGCGTCGCGCTCTGGCAGCGAGGGCCTCACGCGAATCGTCCCGCCGTCGCCGTCGCCGTCGCCACCGGCTGCGGCGTCCAAGCTCGCTCCTGGCGCTGCGTCCTCTCGCGCCGCGGCCCTCCCCTCGCCTCGCCTCGGCTCGGCTCAATGCCGCGCGGCTTTGGTCGTTTGCTTGCGCTGCCGCCGCCGCGCTCCTCGATCGTCCATCAAAGCAGAAGATGAAGAAGACCAAGATGAAGAAGACCAAGATCGATTCGAAGAACAAAATGACCATCCATCGAAGCAGAAGACTGAATTGAGACCGAGATGAAGACCAAGTTGGAGTCGGCGAACAAGGCAGCCATCCATCGAAGTAGCCACCAAGATGGAGTCGAAGAAGAAGAAGAAGAAGAAGAAGAAGAAGAAGAAGAAGAAGAAGGAGGTAGGAAGGCAGAGAGTATACAGACGCCGAGTCAGGCGCTTGACCTGGCCTTCAGCCGGGTCAGGGAGCTGCCCCGCCCGGGTTTTGGGTTAGTATCGCGTCAGCGTCCCATCGCCGTCCGTCCATCTTGCGGTACGAGGCGTACTTTCCGCCCTCGCGCGCGCTGCGGAGGAGCAGGAGCGAGCAGAACGCGAACGCGAAGGCGAGGGCCGCCGGGAGAGAGACCGGGCGGGCGTCGCTGTGCCGGCGACGGTGGCGACGACGACGACGGCCCAGTGGCTGGCTCCGGCTAGGACCCGCCGACTCAAGAACAACGCGAAGAAAAAGGGTCAGCAAGGCCCAAGGCCCGGAGCGAGGTCCATACCTTCTTGTTGCTGCGAGTGCGATCCTACGAATACCATACCATACCATTTGAGAACGAGGCTTTTCGCGGGACGGGGTAACCGAGCACGTGCAGCCACGACACGCTCATCGCGAATAGTCTGAGGACGGCTCATCGCGAATAGTCTGAGGACGGCTCAGCACTGGCCGACGACAGACACACATTCAGACAGACAGACAATCAGAAAGGCAGACAACTCGTGGAGACCGCCTGCCAGTTTGTGGTGTCAACGTTGAGAAGCTGGCCGCCTGGCGACCCAGCAAAGAGGAACGCCATGAACGAGACGAGCTCTGTGGTCAATGTCGTAGAGATTGACAGCTCCGCGGAGGCTGTCATGAGTCTGCTGAGGAGCTTCGCACACATCAACACCTTGCATCCGCATGTTGTCCGCACGGAATGCGTCCGAGACTCTCCAACGAGCGTTATTGCGGGACACCACGCTAGTCTTGCGCATTCCAGGTCAGCAGTGGATCCCCAAGAATACGATCTCTCACGAAGTGCTTCAAGCTCATCAAGCTCTTCTTCTTCTTATTCACGAATGAATTCATCCATGTCATCCTCGCACAGAAAAGATCAATCTCAATCGTACGAGCTCCATCGCTACAAGGTCTGGGAATCAATAGGGTGCATTCCTTCGCCTTTCTTTGCGCAAAAGTATCGCCTCGATGTGCTTCAAACACACGAGAATCGGATCGTGACTGCTGCGTACCTTAACTTTGGGGTCTGTATCACATCGGTGTGGAGTCTCTCCGAGCACCACGGCGCAGTTGTCCTGCACGAGGAGCTCAGTGTGCATGCTCCGCGCCTCATTTCCTGGTACGTGACGAGAAGAGCTCTCCGTGCCCACGTCGAGCTTCTAGATCGCATCAAGCAGACAGTCGAGTCCACGAGCGACGTCGACTACTCATTACTCTGATGAACGGCCCGAGCGCCGGGAAGGCGGAGGGGAAGGATCTCCAATCTCGTTGCACACAGAGCTTGAGCGGAGTCAAGACAAGACAAGTCAAGCTTGGCAATTGAACCTTAATTCCATTTATATAAGTGAACAAAATCATTGGTAAGACTACCATACGGCTGCTGCTGCTGCGGACTTGTCTCGAGTCCAAAGAGCCAGTACTGCATGAAAACACACTATATCGACCTGAAAACGCGCAAGCCTTTCTCTCTTGTCAGGGAAATGTGCCGCCACGTCGAACCAACGTCTTGAAACAGAGCCTTCCCTTGCCATACCGTACCACCTATACATAGACTAGACGCTCGACATCAATCAACCTACCTAGCCACCGTTCTCCCTCCCACCTTGAATACTCATTCCCTCCAGCTCGAGTCAAGCCAGACGCCCCGAGAATCTTCTCTCCACTTCAACCGCACGTAGGTCGACACAAAAGAAACCTGCTCTCTCTCTCTCTCTCTCAGCACCCCCGCCTCATCACCATCATCCTCTTCACTCTCCTTCTCATGCGCGTCGTCCTCGTCGTCGACGGCGGGCGGAGAAAAGTCCACGTTGCGCAGGTTCTCGCGTCCCAGCGATGAGAGCTGGGTCCTCGAGCTGGGGAACCCCAAGCCCAAGAACTCGAACAGAACCCGAAGTTGCCGGGCGAGGATGCGAAAGGTCTCGGACGCACGCCGGGACCGACGGCGGCGGCGACATCCGCGGCCGCAGACAAGGCTTGCGGTCGTGGCGGCGGTGCTCGCGCTGGCCGCCGCCGCGCAGACGGTTCTGGCGGACGGGCTTGCGCCAAGACTGAGGCCCGCAAGTGCAGCTGGGGCCGGGGCCGGGACCGGGACCAGAGAGCTCTTGAGCGTGGAGATTCCCGACGAGTGGATTGCGTATCTGCGGCAGCCTGCATTCATTGCAGGCGCGGCCACGGCAGGCGTGGTCTTCTGTATCGGTGGCCTCTGCCTCCTGTGTTGCTGCAACGGGTGCAGTGCGTCCCATACCGCGAGCAACGTTTGCTGTACTGGTCTCGCGGCTGTGTTTTGCTGTCCCGCGACGTGCGGGGCGTCGCTTTGCGCGGCGTGCTGTGCGTCTCCCGCGCCGTCTGCCACGGACCAAGACAAGAAATCGCTCAGTATCCTCGTGCGTCAACAAGATGACGGTGGCATTTTTCGATTATGAAGTCGGTACACCAAGTGTCGACGGCAAAGAGTAGAGACCACATGAAGCGATCGTAGGAAGCGTATCGTGATTCTTTGACCATGCCAAAATCCAAAGAAATAGATTACTGTCAAGAGAATGACAGGAAGCGTCAGTTCTTTACGCAAGGTAAAATGTCTGGATGCAAAAGAATGTACTAGTACTCTGATGCATGTTGCGTCTGTTTCGACGTTCCTCCTCCTCATCAACATCGTCATCATCGTCGTCGTCGTCGTGGTGATGACAACAAATGAAAAGCTTGCCAGACGCATGTATAAATCAGTCAAAAGTCTAGGCCTAAATTGATGTATTTACTCACTGCAACACTCGAGAAATCTAAAAAGCACGGGCGAATGTAAAGTGAGCACAAGTCAAGTGGTGGTCTCGCTACCCCCTCCCCCCGACCTGGTCCGCGGACCTGCTCCTCCCTTCTCCTCACTAAAAATCGAAATCATATTCTCGCCATAGACCTACCTACGTGTCGCCAAATCTGTTTGCCACACAGCAGTTCTAGGCTTTTACCAACCAGGATCTGAGCAGATTGACTGCTCCCACTCTCCCCGAGATCATGCAAAAGGTGAGGATTTTTTTTTTTTCCCATATATCTAGTATCGTGCACGATACCCCAGAGGTCAACGGAATTCTTGTTGCGTCCCATGACCTCAGAGCACGGGACAGCAAATCCTGCGTGGCGTGGCCAGCCTGCCAAGGCCTTGAGCCGCCGTCACGCGCGCGTCGGCCCAGACGTGGCTTCCTGACGCGAAGATCTACAATAGCGCGTGACCTCTCTTCGTCGTCGATCAGAAACAACAGCTCCCAACGGCGGCAGCGAGCAAGCAAGCTAGCAAGGAAGCAAGCGACAATGAAGGTGGGCCCCGAGCCGGCAGTAAAGGCAGTCAAAGCCATCAAGACCACAGAAAAGCCGTGCGCGAAACACATTGACGATGCAGCCATCGAGGGTTTCCTCCAGGATATTGGCAAACTCGCACCCGCGGCGACAGCAACCTCTTCGCGAAGGCTCAGCGCAACGCAAGCTCAATTTCGACAGATATACCTCAAAGGCTCCACGCCCAAGGTCGAAGCCCGCAAACACGTCCAGGAAGAATGGACGCATACCTATCTTGTCGGCAATCTCGTGCTTGTGGCGATCATGTCCATTGCTCTTATCATTAGCGGCAATGCATCCCACAATGCAAGCGTGACCGAGGAGATTAGCTCCCCGGTGGGACCGGTCATGATCCTCTGCGGGTCCGTCATGCTCGCTTCAGCCTGTGTCGGCATTTATGGCGCCCAACGCGTGAGTGAGGATCTCGAGGTCGACGATGATGGACTTGAAACGCCAGGTCAGTACCTCCTCCAGCTCTATTTTCACCTCGCCTTCACGCTGAACCTCATTATCCTACCCATCAGTCTCATCAACCTCACAGACCCCAACTCGATTCTCAATTACGGACTTTACGGGGACACAGAGTACTATGCGAATATTTCGGCCGTCATCAGCCTCCTGATTTGCCTGCTGACAATTATTTCTCTGCGTCCGACAATCATGATTGTCACCATTTATGAAATGGCGCAAAGTTTCCTGGAGAGCTTTGCAATCATCCTCGTTGTACTCGGCATTGTCGGCCTGCGCCTTTGCTTTTCTCTTCTCGAGTATGCCCAGGTCCTCGATGACGAGACTGTGAACAGCTCGCCAATCGTCATTGGCATTTATTTGATGATCACGCTATGTCTCATCCTCATCATCCTCAGCGTCTTTGGGTTTGGCGCTGCCATGATCGAGCATGTAGCTCTTCTCAAATTCCACGCGGGCGCAATGGGCTTTCTCCTCGTCTGCACCTTTGCCGTGCTTATTGGTCTCGCCGTTGCAGACATTGAGACTGCTATTCTCGGCAGTTGCCGCTCCGTCTTGCAAATCATGTCATACGAGTGGTGGGAGTCTGCGGTTTCCTGCAACAAGTACGGAGGCGCCGCCATGGGCGCCCAAGTTGAAGTGTACAATGAGACCACAGCTGCGTACGAGTATTCGAGTGCCGGTGTTGGCGACTCTGCAAACTGTCCAAACAAAACGCAAGTCGCTTTTGCCTGGGAGTTTTATACTCCCCCCTCGCAGACAAACTCCACGAATTCCACGGCGCTAACCAATCCGGAGGGGTGCCTCAATGCCTCTTGTTGTCAGCTCCTCGCCTTCAGTATTACCCAACTCACGTCGATTCTCCTTTTTGGCATTTGCATGCTTATTTTATGCGTCGCCATTGCGTTGCGCTCCGATATTTGGCTCATCCGCCATCGAAATGTGCAGACGGAGCGTGTCAAGAACCTTAGCCGGCAACGGGCTCGCACCCTCATTTCACTCATTTCAACGCTTCTTCTTGCCGCTGTGGTTCTTATTGCCGTCTCAGCGTCGAGCAGCTCGGATCGCATTTCAGCCTCAGAAGTCGCCGACACGCTCGACAAAGACACATATGCAATTGAGCTCATCGCCATCGCCACCTCAACCAATGTCGGGGTCTGTTTCAATGGCGTTCAAGAAGGCAACGAGACCGACGTTGATTGCGGAGGCATTGCTTCTCTTGGAGGATGCACTGCGCGTTGCGCACTTGAACGCAAGTGCCTCCTCGACAGCGACTGCATTTCAGGTCACTGCAATCAAACTTCCACGCGTTGTAGACGCGAAACCTTTTGGGAGCAATGCACAAATGGCATTCGCGACGGCGAAGAGACGGCCATCGACTGCGGCGGTGGCCAGTGTCGCTCATACTTGCTGGAGATCATGAACAGCGACACATCGAGCGACGAAGATGACAGCGTTGCCTTCCTCTGTGCTGCGGGCGCCGCGTGCACGACTGATGCGGACTGCCTTTCGCAACGGTGCTATGACGGCGTCTGCATAAGCTGCCAGGACGGCGTGCGCAATGGTGACGAAGGCGATGTTGATTGCGGATCCCCGCAATGCATTGACTATTACCGCAATTACCCAGAGGACAACCCTGCTAATGTTTCTGCTGCCGGCGAAAATGTCACTGCCGACGCAAATGGACGGTGCATTGACGGCAGCACTTGTTCTTCCCCCGAACAGTGCACGAGTGGCGTGTGTCACGAGACTCTTGGCGTTTGCGTGTCGTGCTCGAATGGGATTCGTGATGGCGATGAAACGGGCATCGACTGCGGAGGTCGCGTTTGCTCGCGGCGTTGCTCCGTAAGCAAGGGCTGCCAGCACATGTACGACTGCCAAACGCAACGCTGCACATCAGACTGCGCGAATGGGTTCTGCTCACTCGGAGTCTGCGAAACGGTCTATGCTTCCGCGAATGCGAATCTCGATGCAGATTTGCTTGGCAGCTCGGCAGCCTTCACCTACATTTCCGAAGAGTGCTCGAACGGAGTGCAGAGCGTGCACGAGACCGACGTCGATTGTGGTGGCGACCTCTGCACGACCCTGGGTCTCGTTTGTGAGGATGGCCAGACCTGTACTGCAAATCGTGACTGTGATAGCAACTTTTGCTCATCGGGCGTCTGTGTATCTTGCGAAAATGGTATCGTTGACGGCAATGAGACAGACATTGACTGCGGCGGGAGTGCATGCTCCCTTCGTTGCGACATTGGTGAAAATTGCCTTGTGAGCTCGGACTGTGTGAATGGTACCTTTTGCTGGACGAATGAAGAGCTCTCCGCGGCGCTTGAGGCCGTTGAGCGCTTCAATCTCACCGACATTGTGGATCAAATATACCTGCCGGACGTGAACACCTGTCAAAATATCGTCACCTTGTCTGTCGAGGCAGATCAAAGCGCCATTTATTACGAAGGCGCAGCGCTCGGAACCATCTATACGCAGATTTCGATACCAATGACGCAGTCCCAGGCCGCCACCACGTCTACAAACTCTACCGTCGAGGTGGACGATGACGACGCCGAAGCAGCAGAGGGTAGGGGCCGTCGACTCTCGTTTCGGCATCGTCGGCGCACACAGACGTCATCAGGAGTGGTCTCTGGCTTGCAAGGCCTTACGAGTCTCACCGAGCCATGGGCCTTGCTTTGCACGCTCAAGTCGGTTTATGTGGTCGAGGACGGAAACCAATTTGTTGTCGAGAATGCCAACGGGGCTGAGGTCTACTTGACGGACGAGCAGACTCTTATTATCAACCGCATCTGGGGCTCGTATGCTCCTGATGTGCGCATTTATCCGACGAGCTGCAGTCCTGGTCACGAGGACGGCATTACGATTCAGCGAAGGGACTCGACGGAGTGCATCAATTACTACACGATTTACTCTGCGGTCCCGGCCGCAACCTTTCGTGTGGCAAGCTCCACCTATATCACGGGTCGCGTTGTCAGCACGGATGGATCACCGGTTGACGGCGCTTACGTGCGCATGTGGAGTATTCGTGCGGGAGAGTGTCTTGCTGCAGCAAATGCAACCAATAATTCGGAGTGCACGGAGGAATGTACGCAATACAGTGGCGTTTATGGCTCTTGTTTGAGTCCGTGCTGCTCCTGGGAGGAGGAGGACGGCATTGCGCTCACCGATTGTGTCGGCACGTCCGCGGCTAATACCAACAAGATTCAAACGACCGATCTCGATGGGTACTTTGAGATTGTCATTCCAGAATTCACAACCGTCGACTCGGGGCTTCAATATCACTTTGGTATGACAATCACTCATGACTACTTTACGTCAAGCCAAGGCAGCGCATTCAATGTCGAGCCAGGCTCGCTCATGGAGCTCGGCAACATTACGCTCTCGCCCAGCTCGCTCGAGGCATGCGGGTGCAAAAGCTTTGCATCCCAAGATCTGGCCGGAGACGATCTTCTCTGTAAGAACCCTGTGACCGGTTACTGCATTGCGTACGAGGAATCATGCGCCCAACATCTTGAGTACCTTGCTTGCGACAACACCATCACCCCCAACCCAACCCCTCTGCCAACGCGCATGCCTACTGCACGACCTACGGCGACGCCGACGGTGTCTCCAACGAATGCGCCCACGAACACGCCCACCCTCTTTCCTACAGATGCGCCAACGGATGCACCGACCCTCTTTCCTACAGATGCGCCTACGGATGCACCGACCCTATTCCCTTCGGATGCGCCCACGGACGCGCCCACAAAGGCACCGACGCCGCCGACAATGAGCCCGACGCTGTCGCCAAGCGCCTCGCCGACGAAGAGTCCCACGGACCCAACGCAGCGCCCAACAGATGCCCCCACAGATGCGCCCACGGATGCTCCGACTGATACTCCTACGAATGCGCCGACCGATGCGCCCACGGATACACCCACGGGCGCGCCCACGATGGCTCCAACAGATGCTCCTACGGACGCCCCGACTGACGCGCCCACGGACGCCCCGACGGAGACACCGACGGATGCGCCCACGGACGCGCCTACAGACGCTCCCACAGATGCGCCAACAATGGCGCCCACGGATGCGCCGACAAAGGCGCCCACGGATGCACCCACAAATGCTCCCACGGATATGCCAACGAACTCGCCCACGAATGCTCCCACGGATACGCCGACGAACTCGCCCACGAATGCTCCCACGGATACGCCGACGAACTCGCCCACAATGTCACCCACGGATTCTCCGACGGAAGCACCGACAGATGCGCCGACGGATACGCCAACGCGAGCGCCCACGGACCCAACGATGACCCCCACGCAAAGTCCTTCGGAGACGCCGACAATGGCTCCCACGGATCCGACAGCGAGACCCACACTGTCTCCTACAGACGCGCCCACCGAGGCACCGACACACCGCCCGACATTGTCGCCGACAACATCTCCGACGAATGCACCGACGTTGTCGCCGACAACATCTCCGACGAATGCACCAACGGTGTCACCAACGTCCTCGCCGACCAAGACACCAACTGCGCACCCAACACACGCCCCGACCTTGTTTCCGACTCTCCGCCCTACAACATACCGCGAGCCGTTTGCAGAGCTATCGTTCTCAAGCTGCAACTTTGGTTGGCTTGAGGACGCATACCAGGGGATCCAGGACCTCGTCGAGTCCACAGCGCGCAATCATGCTGGCGATGCCTCGTTTGCAAGCCTTTCCCAATTTCGCGCGGTGTGGACAGAGTCTTTCTCGCTCGAAGTTACGAGTCTCGCCGACTGCGATCGAGAAATTGATCCTGACGAACTCGAGGAATCCCTGGTGACGGCGCGCTGCGGCACTCTTTTGAGTGAAGCGTCCTCATGTTCCGTTTCTCTGGTACAGGCATTGGATGACGTTTATAACGTGACGATGGACTTTTCCATTAAAGGACTTAGCGATGCTTACTTGCTCGATCGTGTTGCCGCATCGCCACGGTTTCAGGTAGCGGCCATCACGCATCCGCTCGTGACAAGATTACGTGAGACTGAGCTTGCGTGCTGGGACGAGCTTGCAATCATCTCTTCGCCGACACTCCTGTCGAGCGCTGGAACCTACACCGTGGAAGTGCGCGTGGAGAATATCTATGCATCCAAGTACAATGCCAAAGTCGTTGCGATACAGAATGCGCTGAAAAGGGTCGATCTATCCTCGAACGAGTATCTACAAGCTCTGCCGTGCTCATCCGATGCGACCGTCGAGGTCTGTCCCCCGACACGCACCTGTTCAGGTCAAGGCGTTTGCTGCGACGCAGATCTCGCCGCAACAGCGGGTTGTCCTACCCTTGGCGCGTGCTACTGCAACACAGGGTACGTAGGTTACGATTGCAGCATGCAGCCGACGCAAGAGCCAACACCGCAGCCGACGCCGCGCTGTGTTCCCAATGAAGTTCTCACGGATCTCATGACAGATGTCGACAGTGTGCTGTGGACGATTTGCAGCCAAGAAGGAGCATGTGAGACGAATCCGCTCATTTGCTCTTACGAGAGTGATGGCAGCGACGCAAGCGGGAGCGGCTGTCCCGATGGAGAGTGGACAACCGTTTTCCATCAAAAGGATTGCCGGGTAACTTACAACTTGGGTGAGCAAATTATCAATGCCCTTTTTGCGCTGAGTCGTTCATGGCGATATGAAATTGCTGAAGAGCCATATCTCTACTACGTTCTTCTCGACCAAGAGGTTCCCGACGGCTTTTCCGCGTATTCTATGATGCTTGATAATTGGTCAAGTCTCAATGGCACCCATCTCATCAACAAGAACTTTACGCTCTATCCTACGGAAGCTGACATGGTCAACGGCACGAATCGGTGGAGCTTTGCCAACTATGACGATGACGTTGGTTTCCCGCGAGACGCCCGGCCTCTGGAGCAAGGCACCTCTGATTACATACAATCTTACCAGTGGAAGTGGGCCAAATCGTATTGCGGCGTGGCCGGGCGCAAGACTCCCATTGTTTCGGAGTTTTCCTTTAGTCTTTGCATTCCTGACGACGGGTTTTCGCTCCCGGAAGATAGTGTCGCCGAATCATCGAGTGAGGAGGCCGAGACATTTGCAGTCCAAGGATCTGTGGTCGACATTCAAGCAGGCCTCGGTGTCGAGGCGACCTTGCGCTTGTTCCGTGGAACGGTGCCAGCATACGAGAACGTGCAACATTTCTACGCTGCGGATGTTGAAGTTGATGTCGTGGAGCTCACGAGTGGGTCCGCTACAGAGTTGACGGAGACAAGCGCGGCCGGAATTACCTCGTGTGCCTCCGACAGCAACGAAACGAGCTCGCTGGTAAAACTTGCCATTCGAAACTCGAGCTTTGTTCTGCCAGACCTCGAAAGTGGCTCCTACACACTTGTCATTGACCACGCCCCCGGTCTTGCGGCAGCGGCACTTGGCTACACCGAGGATGAGGTGCAAGTGCTCGGTGCTGCAGTCTTTCACACGCGCGTGGCCACCTTTTCCGTTGACGAGCAGGCCACCACGATTGACGTCGAAGTAGCACGTGTTGTGGAAGAGGGATCGATGCTTGTGGCCTTTGAGTCTGAATCTCTCGAAGTAGATCTCATTGTCGAATTTGAGTCCAGCGAGGAAGGCGATTCCTGCAAGGTGAGCAGTAAAATGCTGTCTGATGACGCATGCAGCTGCGGTGGCGCCAAGCTCATTCGGTCAGATACGGCCCTACAGGCAAATGGCAAGGCAATGCAAGTCATTCTCTTTACGCAGCTGCGCTCGAGCATTTATCGCTTCGTCGCAGGTCGCACGAAACCAGTGGCTTCAAGTACGTACAAGATGCACCGCGACGACGGCCATTGCGGTCCAAACTATCCTCTGGAAAGTGGGGAACCCGCGCAGTGTCCGCCAGTCGCAGTCACCTGGGGTGACGGCCTCCGGGAGTTGCGGCCTTGCTGTCACATCACCCAGGGCTCTTGCGGTCTTAGCGACGCATACTGCCTGTCGCGCTACTCCATCGACTACCGCATTTTTCTCGACGACGAGTGGACGACGTGGACCCGTGAAGATCTCTTGTGCAATCGTCCGGACTACCTTACCGATGATGGAAACCTTGCAACATGTCCACTCGAGAGCCCTTGCTGTGGACCGAATACGCGATGTGGTGCTCTCGAGTACCACTGCAATTCCGCAACGTCCATCGACTATACTTCCATGTATGCGTTGCTGTCAAATGGAACGCTTTCCGCGGAAGCGCTTGCAACACTACAAAGCGGTGCGGAGCCACTTGAGGCTTCCCAGGCCGTTATTCAGATTTATACAAGCAGTGGTCTTGCCAACACGATTGAGCTCGCAGATCCGACAGATCCAATCAATTATCTGGACGGACACGAGTATGAAGAAGGCGTAGCATCAGCCTCGGGGACATTTTTCCGCGCATTCTGCATTGATGCTACGCTAGAAACCCCTCAATTGCACGAGTATCCAGCACCGCGGTACTTTCAATGGCGCGGCGAGCTCAACGCCATGTCGACAACGTGCCCGGCCACGGGAAACTGTACGTACCTTCGAGTCAATGACATACGGACAGTGTCGTCGCGGTCGGATGGCGTTACGACCCCAGAACTGAATGGAGTGTACGTCCAGCGTTATGCAACGACGTCTGGCTATCGCGCGTATCCCGGTTATTACATAACAACGACCGAGGCTGCGTGCCGAGTTTACGTGACGGACCCGCGCACTAGCCGATCCGTATGGTCCATGTACGCGAGCGCAGAATCTGGAGAACTCGACGCTCAGACCTGCATGGATATCTGCGAAGAGTCATCCGCGTGTGAAGTCATCTCGTACATCGAGGCGCTCAATTCGAATACGCAAACGTACGTGCATTATTGCCGATTTCACGCCGATGTCCACCTCTGCGGCGGTCTTTTAAGCCGCACTCTCTACGCGACGCGCGAGTATACAGTCTATGAGAAACGATCGTCGACGAAGTCGGCGGCCACGTGGTACACGAAGCTAGATACCATGTACCTCGAAGAAGGGGAGCAAGTGCATTTGTACAAGGACGAGTCCGCAGAAACGTGGTACTTTGATGCGGATCTGATCCCTGGAAATGGTCTCTACGCGTCTGCAGAGGCTCTTACGGACAGTGAAGTTCCCCCGGCTCAAGGATGGCGCCACGTCTTGAACTTTGATGACGACCTCACGTACCGTCAGATTCAGCCTGCGTCAATGAAGCAGTATGCTGATGACTGTCTTCTGGGTGGCAACTTCCCCTCGCTTAATGAAACGATAGGCGAGAACGCGTGTCCGTGCGGGAGCGGGAACGCAAGGAGGGCAAATTGCTATGCTCAAAGCTGTTCCCGATTTCCCTTGCGAATCAAGGGAGAGAACATTTGTCTCGAGGCGAACGCTTACCGAGGCCGACTCATGTCCAACTTATGTGAGGAAGGCTACGACGCACAATATTTCATCTTCAACAAGGCTACAAACCAGCTTGAGACGCGGCTTACTACCTCGAGTGGGGACACCAATGCCTACGTAGTCTATTTAGACGAGTATCTTGACTTCAAACTCGAGCTCGTGGCAAATCCAACGCAGACCGTGGAGGATGCAGTCCAAATTTACGTTTCGGACGAGTACATTTGTCAAATTCAAGAGGAAGAAACGATTGCCTCGTACGAGGATTCCCTTTTGGATCGTCGCAAATGTATTTTCCTCGGCGCGGCGCCTGGGGACGCGCCACTTTTGCTCGACGCCACATACGCGGATCTCTGGACATCTTTTACAATCATCTAGACCAACCACAAGCCAGGCCATCGAATTATCAAAATATTGGGGGAAAAAAAGTACCAACATCTTGTTCTTTTTGCTTACTGTAATAGACAGGTTGTTTCGCCATCCTGCAGGAATACTTGCTCTTGGAATGAGACGCCAAGTCGCTCCAAGAGCATCCTGCCATTAGCCTGGATGCTTTGATGAGTAGGGTGAGCTGTAAGAAACGCCATGGCAAGCTGAACTGCGCCAGCCTGCGATATGCATTGACGAATGCTCTCGTGGGACCCATCATTGAGCTCACGTGACAAGGTAGCGAGTAGCCACAAGCCAGACGTGACAGTGTGCATATTTTGCGCGGCAGATGCCGGTTCATGCTCTGCTTCGGCATGAAGCAAACGAATCACTCGTTGATGTGCGAAGAAACGCGGATCGCAAACAAGGAGGTTCGTGGCGGCATCTGACTTCATGCCAAGATTTGCGAGCGCGAGAAAACCGAGCGCTTGAAGTCGCATTGCCCTGGGGTAACGCCAAAGGCTCTGACAAACGACTGAAGCAAAGTGGTCGGTGTCAATTCGAACGACCTCGTCTGCAGCAAGTTCAGGGGAAGCTAAAATGCCCATACACTGCGTTTGCACCTCTCTGTCCGTGCAGAGAACTTGCATTGCCGCAAGGATTTCTGCAATACCGCCAGCCGCAGCTATGCGTTGGACAGCCGAGGCGTCTTCCTGGACAAGCTGCGCAAGAGCGTAGCAGGCGACGCGCAGAATCCTTTCGCTGGACCCGAAGGCGCGCATTGCGTCAATAATACTTGGTATGCCAGCGTTATCGAGGACCTGCTGACACTCGGGCACTTTGCTTGGAGATGCATCGGGCACAGTATCATCGTCGTTGGTCGTAGAATCCTTGGGCTTAAAAGCATCGCCAATTTCATGCCATGTTTTGGCCTTTGCCGTGCCTGTACAGATACGGCATGCGTGATCCTTGGGTCTGTTGCGAAAATGACACGCAGCGCAAGACCAGCTGCCTTCGGGATCTTGAGCCTGTTGTTTGCGCTTCTTCTTTCCGTCTTTGATGAGTTCTACGAGGGCGCGGCAACCTTGCTCCTGAATACGAGAATTGGTCTTGTGACGTCGCATGGCTTCAAGCGTAGCCTTGACATTTTTGGCACAAAATCCAGGTTTGTGTGCGTTGCGGATTGGGGATGGCGGAGCCACGTCTGGTACAAGGTCCCGTTCGCTCTCGACGCGAACATCGTGAGGCGGAGACTGATGAAGCGTTTCCCGCCTGGTTTTGTGTGGGAGCGTAAGGTCGAGGCGACGGACCAGTTTGCGTGCCTCTTGGGCTTGACGAACAAGCTGTCCGAGCTGGGCCCAGAATTTGTTTTCTTCTTCGGCTGATGAGGTATCGATGCAAATTCGATGTTGCAGTGTCTGCACAATCTCGCTGGCCGGCGCTCGATCAAACTCTGGTGTAATAGGATCGCGCGTCAGAGCCTGGGCCCAGAAAGCTCGTTCACGAACGTTGAGAACAACATGGCTGAACGGCGGCTGCGGTTCGAAAGCTTCGCAATTCCCATGGTCTCTACGGGCCTGGATGTCTCTGCGAACGGGAGATGGAATTCGAGGGCGACCCGGCTCCCCATGGCATCGGGGCCCATACAGTCGCGGGACGGCTTGGTTTTGAGCCTGAACCAGACGTGGTCTCTCCATGTTTCTTGGTCCTGACACGAGTCCGGGGTGGAGCGCGACGGCGCGGGCGTGCCGGCGTCGCTTCTGTCCCTTATTCTTTTGCGGCGAGAGTGCAGGGCCGTCCGGCGCGCTCGCGGCTACCGGGTCAAGCTTCGTTCTCTACATGTCAAGCATCTCTCGCGAAATAACTCGCTTGAGGAGGCGAGAGCCGTTACAGGAGACACATGAAATTTGTCCCCAATATGAGGCAATCCGCAAAGGATGGAGGGGCTCCCAGATGGATCACGAGGCGCGCACGAGAAAGAATATACTACATAGATAAGTAAGCGACACAGAAGTGTGCTCGGGCAGCCTCTGGAAAAGTTTGATTGCAGATGGAAATCAGAGGGGGACAACGAGTTTGCGAGGGTGTCATCTCAACTCGACGCGACATTATGTTGGAGGGGAGGATGGCAAGGATGCCTGGAGTGGCGCGTGAAGCTGTCTGCGCAACAACTTGGCAATATAGAGGTCTTCAATGACGCTTTTGTCCGTGTCTTCTGCTTTCCCCAAGGCGCGCGCGTGTTCGTTCTTCTCTTTGGATGGGCGTGCTTGCTCAAGGCCATTGAGGACAGACTTCAATTCCCCTCGTCTGCTCAAGACGTCGAGCAGCGTCAATGCCGGGATACTCTGAACGCAGGACCGCACATCATGGCAGATCACAATTGATTTGTCGAATGTGACGTAAATGAAACAGGCCGAAGTCTGACCCGGCGTGCAGGAGTAATGACCAGCCAAAAAGCCTTGCACGCGAGACTCAAACTGATAGCGCACAACGTTGTTGTCCAGATCGTAGATGCAAGTCAGTCCATTCCAAGCGCATGAGACAATCTCAGAGTTGCCATCTTGATTGATGTCGAGAGACTGGACGGCGAAAAGCTGGCACTGTTGCTCTTCTTGCCAGACCAGTTGATTGGTGATATAGGCCGGGCCCCGGCCCGCATAGCCATCAGCGATTCGCTCGAGACGAAGCGTGCTACCAAAACAAAGGACTGCAAGGCCCCGCCGCTCTTCATCGTCGGAATTGGTTCTTGAAAGATCACTTTGAGAATTCCCCTGGCTCATCACTTGTCTGAGCGACTCGGAGCCCTCGGTGCGCCCCGCTACATTTGTGGCGGTTCCTCCCGTAGACTTTGGCCGAGGTCGAGCAGATGACTGTGCTGTCTCAGGCTTGGTCAGAAAAGACGAAGAAGACGAAGAAGAGGTGGGTGCAGAATCATGCAAACGGCGGTCAATATTTGCCTTTCCTGGAGAGTGCGTGTTCATCCGCTGCTGCTGCTGCTGCTGCTGCAGTCCAAAGACAATTGTGGGACGACTCACGAGTAATGTCCCTTCTGGTTGTTGGCCAAGAATGCCTCCCGCGCCAAAGGATCCTTCGCGGGAAACAGGGCCTGGACCATTGGGTGAAGATCTGCCGACATTATCCGCAGGGCGTTTATTTTTATCATCAAAATGGTGCCGAAGGACGCCGCCATCTGCCGTGAGCGAGACAATGCCACCAAATTGAAGCCCAACAAGTATTAGTTTGCCCTTCGTGTTGGGTAGCTTTGTGTGCGACATGGACAGCGCAGCGCCCGGGACAGGCCACTCGATGACAGCGTCAAGACCGCGTCGAGGCACGCCAGAGCGCCGCAATGTCGAAGTCTGCACACGATAGGCATTAACGGTCGTCTCGCTGATTAGACCGCCATGTGAGCTTGCGAGCACGAGCAATTCCTGTCCTCGCTCAAAGAGGTCACAGAAATGCGCGCAGGTCACATTCCAGGGAATGTCAAAGATCGCAATCGACTCGAGTTTGAGCGTTTCCGAGACACGGGGTGCTGACGCTACAGGGACCGCAAGTACGTGACAGCTACCCTCACCATTGATGACAACAATGTCTGCAGCGCCTTTGCGCGCAAAGTCGTTCTGCACAAAGACGGCTACGATCGTGCCAAGATCATTGTACGTCGCGTGCAGCGCGCCGTGCTTGTACACAAAGAGTTTCCCGTCGCAGTTGCCTACGACGAGCTCCTGGTCCCCGTCGCCGTCGACATCGCCCAGCGCGCAGGCGGCCGGCAAGAGGCTCCCCTCGAAGGGGACCTCGACGCGCTCCACGAGGCTAACCTGGCGCTGGTCAAAGGTCTCCTCGACGTGCGCCTTGTCGTGCTTCGAGACCTTGTGCTTTCGCCGGTTCATGGTCCCTCCGCTTCTCGCGAGGGCGAGAGCTCTGGGCAAGAGCAGCGGTGGCGCGCGGGGGTGCAGCTGCAGCGCTGCCCGGGCGACTCGATGAGGTCTGTCTGCGTGCCGTGCTCGACGCTGGCAATAAGTATCCGCCTCTGGCCGCTACACGCGCTCGAAACCGACGCTCTCGGTTGCGCGCGGTTACGGAATTGGCGGTTTCCTGCGACGAGTGGCACTCGTGGTGCGGATGGATGGGTTCTTAGCTCTGGCTCGGCCAGGCAGACTCCGTTTCTTCGCGCGCAGCGCTGGCGTCGCGAGGGAGAGACGCCTCTGGCGGAGCGCGCGACGGCAAGGAGCGCGAAGAAACGGAGCGCGAGAGGCCGCGCTCGATCGAGTTCTTCTTCCGCGCGATTTCGTGCGAGCAAAGATGGCCTCGAAGCAGAGCAAAGCGGGGCACGCGGCCAAGGTCGACCCCTTGCACGCGGCAAGGACGCAAGGCGCTGCTGCGGAGTCGGCCAAGTCGCTCACGCACTCGCTGGTACGTTTTGGGGGTTGATTGCAGTGAAAACGAGACAGTACACGACCAAAGGAGACAAGACAACGAAGGGTCCGGTCCTTGTTTGCTGCTAGGGAGCGGTGTCGAAAAGAGTGGGTTGGTGGAGGCCCAGCATGTTGTTCGACACGAACTAAAAGAACAGATTCACTGACGCCACGCAACGCCACGTCACCTGATTGAAAACTGCGCAGATCAGCGGTTTTGAGCTTGTCAACAGCGTTGCAAGCTGCGCTGGACAGACAAATTCGAATGGTAGCAATGCCGGGGCGTCTCTTGCTGGAAAGCAAGAAGAGACAACCTCCCACGAATCGCGATCGCAGCCTCTAACCGCAAAAAAGACCAATGTAGACGACGATGATGCAATGCTAGATGACGTGGACGTGAGCGGCAGCAGTAAAGTCCCCCACAAAAAGACGATCAAGCCCGCAGAAGGTGTGCAGCAGAATGGCGTTCCTGACGGTGCTCCCATGATGGAGAGTGACTCCAACTACCACGCTGACGAGGAAGATGGAGACGAGCTTGACGATGATGTGTACGTCATGCATGTCAGCACAAATTGGGATGGGACGCTTGCTGGATCATGGTGGTCCGATTTTGGCGTGCGATTGTACGACCTCGAACGTGGACTCACTACGGCCGGAACTCAGGTCATGCTTGGGCACGAGGACCGCGTCACCGGTCTGAGCTTTGGGGACTCCCATAACGAACCTCATGCTGTATTCACCTGTGCAGAGGATGGTGTCGCAGCCATGTGGGATCGTCGCACAGGCCGCATGGAGCAGAAATTTCGGGCCCCATTAGCGGGAGCTGAGCCTGTTCCGTTTCTGAGTATTGATGTCGGTGCGGAGAATAGTCTTTTGGCAGCTGGCACAGACGAAGATGAAGAGTCAAGGCTATTGTTTTGGGATCGACGTGCCGCGCGGCCGTTGGGTAGCTACGAGGATTCTCACTACGAAGGCATCACGCAGATTCGTTTCAATCCAATGCGGAAGACGGAGCTTGCGACGGCGGGACTCGATGGCTTGGTGTGTTATTTTGATATTCGGCAGCGGACCGAGGAGGACGCGCTTGTCTCGGTGCTGAACGCGGAGTCTCCGGTGAGCAAGATTGGTTTCTTTGGCCCTTCGCAAGAGTGTCTCTATTGTTTGACACATTCTGAGACGCTGCATCTTTTCCACGCGCAGAAAGCGGTTGCAATGGCAGAATTTCCCATGATCCGAGAGCGTTTGGCAGCGCAAGGTATGCCTTCTGATTTCCTGATTGACTGTGCCTATGTCGAGGGTCCGCCGGGATCGCGGAGCCAATCCCTGCTCCTGGTATCTGGAGATCACACAGGCACGATTTGTCTCGGCGACGTTACCCTTGCGGGTGTTCAAAAGCTGTGCACAGTACAGAGCAATTTGGGTCACAAGAAGGACGTGCGTTCGGTGGCTTTTTTGCGGCCAGATCCAACGACTGGAGTGCCGGCCATGATTCTCTCCGGTGGAGAGGATGGGCTTGTATGCGAGTGGACTCACGCCAAGGCGAAGCGTGGGCCAGTACGTCGTGGCGGCGCGCGTCGCAAGTCGCGCCGCTAAAGTTCTGACCAAATTGTTTATTACACCAACAACTATTCCCGACCTGACAGTAATTAGATGGGGACCATGATGGGCGCGATCATTCTTTACTTGCAGCCCTTTGATCGTGATACGCAAGCTGTAATTTCTTTTTCTTGACTTTTCCATTCTTGCCGTCAGCATTGCCGGGAAATGTGAGGCCATTTGCATCAGGCACGCTCAGCGACTCGTGCTCATGAACGCACCCAGCCAAAATTTTCTGTGACTTGTTTGAGCTTTTGGCCATACGAGGGGATGGTAATAAAAAATAACGAGCGAGGGCGGCAGAGCAGAGAATAAGAATACATTAACAAAAAGGCGTGCATTTGATTATGTTACGTAAGGCTTAGGCTAGGTTAATTGCATCGTGTTCTTATTATTTTGGGGTTCTGTGTCATCCTCAATTTCCTTAGCAACGGGTAGAAATGGCTGTCTCTCGGGATCGTACTCTTGACGACGCTTGCTCTTTGTCGATTTAATGTCATCCGTGATCTGGGCGACCTTCCATGCGTGGAATGTTAAAATGAGAGCTAAAAAGGCCATGATGACCGAGCAGGTCCCACCGAAGCTAAAGACGATGACAAACTGTAAGTGACTTATGTCGGAATCGTAGTCGATGAAATATCTTTTGCGATACTCTTCGGCTCGACCTCCAGTAATTGGATAGAAGAACGCATACGCGTAAGCGGTACCGACGCCGACAATGGCAAGCTGACAGAGCATATAGACGGCGAGAACGGCGTTCGCCGCGCATCTCACCAGAAAGATGCTGCTGCAGCACTTGCGTGCGCACACAAAGACGAAACCAATTGTCGCGACGGCCGCGACAAAGAGAAACCATCCAAGTCCCGAGGGTCCGTCCACCTCTGAGTGTTGCCAAAGATAGATGATCGGTGTCGCGAAGAGAACCTCGGCAACGAGCAAGCCAACATGGCTCATGGCCAGGCTGCAGAGGCACATTTCACTGGCGCCAGAGCTAGCGCTCGCGACCTGCTCAAATCAAGCCCCTCGCGCGCACGCTACGCGTCTCGTGGGGCTTTCCGCGCCCTCCTGTCCTCGCCCCGCCTGGGCGCATTCCAGGATCGTAGTTTGTATCTCTTCAGAGCTGCAGCTCCCTCAAAAAAAAAAAAGGCTCGGCAATGACGAGACCGAATTTAGGCCTACTGTGATTACAAAGCTGACATGGAAGAGGTCGATCAAGACTTCTACGAAAGTACGCTGCTCCTCACGTAGCTCTTCGTCTGAATTTGCTCTCGCTCGGCGAAGGCTGGCACGTTGTGATAAGCTTTGGATGAGGATCATGGCCGCAAAGGGATTTCGATTCGTACTTGGCAACAAGGTGATCTGCCAGCAAGGACGCGGGTGGATTCATGACTTTTCCTTACTTTAATTGGGATGCCTGGATTGGTCGGTGGATGGTTGTCGGCTATGCTGAAGTGAGTGAGATGGAGTGATACTTTTTTGCTACAAGATGTGAAACTGTCGAGCGCCAATACCGACGAGCTCTCCCCAGGTCATGTGCTTGCGCAGAAAGTGCTCGATTTCGTCGTCGACGACGAGGGGAAGATCGTAGCGCTCTTGCTGAGAGACGATTCCGTCAATCATCTTTGCAACGCTGAAGGCACCGGCGGGGACATTGATTCCGCGGTTTTCAGCAGCGCGAAGCAAGAGCATGTATGCGGTGCGCTTGTCGGGGCTCTCGCCATCGGCGTTTAGCGCAATAGCCTCACCGTAGGCCTCGTCGAGACGTCTGTGGAGTTCCTTCTTTTCATCCTTTTCAGAGAATGACTTGTCGCGCAGCGACGAGGTGGACGCGAGATGGGCGAGTGCAACGCTGCGAAGTAGGACACGATACTCATCGGTGGCGAGTGATGCGAGCGTCCAGAGCAGTGCTTTTGTATCGGGGAGGCCAATGCGGTCAAATTGTCCGACATCAAAGAGAATGAACTCTTCCTTGCCCGTCTCGATGTCCTTGTAAAAGTTGGCGTTTCCGAGATGAATATCGGAGTGAATGACGCCGTCCTTGATAAAGGCGGCCATGACGGTGCGATGGTACTCGACAAGCATGTCAAAGACGCGACGGCGCTGTTGCTGGGCACTTTGGCCGCGCTGCGGGCGCTCGAGCACGTTAGCCACCGAGGTCCCCGAGGCAATTTCCTCAATAAGACACTTGGGCGAGTGATGCCGAACCCGGACGACGTGAAAGAGAGGATGCTGGCCGATGAGCGTGGAGGCAAATTCATTGAGAACCTCGCCCTCGTTGAAGAGATTGAATTCGCCGTATACGAGGCGACCAAGGCGAGTGGCGACTGATCCGAGTTCATCAGAGGTCTGCAAAGCACCAATCGAGGAGAGTGCCTCGTCTTCGACTTGGGCGCGCAACACGACAACGGCGTACTTGGACCCATCTTCAAAAATGGCAGCGTTGGCCTGCTTGACGGAACCCGTTCCGAGACATGGGCCAATGTGGGAAATGGTGGAACGCACGGAGCTCGGGATTTGCCACCAGTACTCTGTCGTGGGCATGGGCCCATTTTTGTCGCGGAGGTCGCCGAGCATCTTTTGGAAATCCTCGGGCATTCTCGGATGCTCGGCAAGCATTTGGGCGAGCTTGATGGCGACGACACCGCCGCTACTGAGAAGATCCCGCACAAGCTCGGCCTGGGCCTCGGGCGAAGCCTCGTCGAGGGGAATGCGAGCCAGCGGATGCCGTAGCGCCGTGAGAAGCACGCGGGTCTGTAGGTCGCCGGGCATGGCCAAGAAGATGTGCTTGACCTCCTTGAGCATGTCCTCGGTGATGCGGGCGTCACGGCGCAGAGGGCCAATGAGATCATTTTCGATGGCGCGCACGTAGAGATCGTAAGGAGATACGCCGCCGACGCGAGGCATGTTTTGCAGGTTGCTAATGGTGGTGTTGAGCGCTTGCGTCAACACAAAGGTCTTCATTGCAGGAGTCAGGTCGTCGAAGAGCTGCTTCATTTTGGAAAGCGTTTTTTCCAGCGCTGTCTGGAGGATGCCGGCGTCTTCAAGAAGACGGCGGCCCGTAGGCCTGCGTCGCAACGAGGGTGTTTGCACTGGCGTAGCATCCTTGCCGCTGGCCGCGGAAGCGCCAAGGTCCTGTTGCTGTGCGGTAATGTTGAGATCGTCGACGATCTCCTTGATGACGATTGCGCGCTCATGTTCGGACTCAATGGCTGGCTGGTCGAGGAAGTGAATGAGCTTGTTGACGGGGCCCGGAAAGAAGGCAATTGCGCCAATAAGGATGGAGGTCAGTACGTTGGCGCTAGTCTCCGGATGCTGCGGGCGCAGTCGCTCCATGAGGTGCGCGGGGACGTACTTGTCCGATTCTGCGAGGTGGGCATCAACCTGGGCGGAGATGGCCTGGTTCCTTTCCACGGACGCGGGAAAGATCTCGCGCAAGGCCTCGACACGCTCTTCCAAAGTATCGAGTTCCTGTGCCTCTTCGACGAGACGAGACCGCATGAGCGTCTTTGCAGCGAGGAAGACGGTTGACTCGGCTTTGGAGATGGCAGCCTCGACTTGGTCGGCCCAGCCGTGGAGGAGGTCGCCGGCGGAGATGGAGACCTTGGCGTCGCTCTTTTCGCCCTGCTGCAGGGCTTCCTCGATGGCGCGCATGAAGACGGTCTCAAAGTCGGGCAGATTGGGCTCCGGGAGGCCCTGATAGACGCGCATTTTTGCGCGGAAGGAGAGCGAGCCATCAAAGGCTCGCACGGCTTTTTCCACGACAAAAGCTTCAATGGCGCTCGGGTACTTTTCAAGAAAAATGTACAGCCCGGTGCCAAAGATGGTGGCGCCGAGAATGACGCCGGAGCTGATGAGAAAAACGGTGTGTTCCTTTCGCCAGCTCTGGAAAGCCTCGCGCGCGTTCTTTTGCGTGTGCTGCAGCTCCGCGATGATGTTGCGCGTGTCGGTGGGGTTCTCTGCAATCTTGGCCGCAAGCCTCTCGAGGTCCGCGGCGCTCCGCTGCGCCTTGGACTTGCCGCTGCCCGCGGACGCGAGCGTCCTCCTCGCGAGCCCAGAGCCTCGGCGCGGCGCCATGGCGAGCGCGCCATGCGCGAGCCGCCTGCTTCCGGCGGCCAGGCCCATGCCTGCGGCGCGCAGCATCGCGTCTCGCCTCGCCGCTGCGTCCGCGCTACGGCCTTCTGCTCTCCGCCGCGCGGCCCCGGCTCGGGCCCGCTGCGCCGCGCGAGAGTCGCAGCCGCAGACGGCGATTTGAATTCGCCTTCGTTCGAATCGTTCGAATGGCAGAAAAAAACCAGATCAGCAACTCGGAATCATCGAACGGCGAAGAAGCCACGCCGCGCCACGCCAAGCCACGCCAAGCAAGCCAAGCCAGGCCGAGCGAAGCCGCTTCGTGCGCGGGGCCGGCTGCGCGGACGGAGCTCTGCGCGCGCGCCGCGGCGAGGCCAGGGGCGTCGAGAGAGACCTCTCGTGCGCGCGCGCGCCGTCGAGGTAGGCCACCGCGGGCGAGAGCTTGGCCGTCGTTGCGACGCGAGCGAGAGGGCGCCGGGTGCGCGGTGCTGCGTGGCCAGAGGCGAGGGGCGAGCGAAGCGAAGTGGGCGTCGAGCACGCAGCTCCAGCTTGCTCGCTTTTGACGCTGCAAAGAGCGCAAATTGCAAGCGCTCTGTACTATTTCAAGACTCTTTATCTTTACTCTGCTTGCTTCGAGTTTAGCTGGCTGGGTAGCTTCGCGACGCAAGCAGCTCGACGCGGACGGGATATCGTCTCGGGCAAGAAGTTCTTTTTTTGTTGGTTGGCCAGAACCTCCGGGCAAAGGTTGTCTTTTTCTATTTCGATAAAAGGAGGGCAACCACAAAATGAGCGGCGGTCCTGGCGGCGCAGGCGCAGACGCGACGCTTGCAATTCTCAAGGAGATCAACGATAGCGGCAAGCGATTGCTGGGCAGCTGCACGCGATTGGCAAGTTCGCTTCCCGTAGCTCCTCTGCAAAACAAGGCGGAATGGCCGGAGCTCTTGGGCCACTTTAAAAACGTAGGCCAGCAGCTCGCAGAGGTGAGCAGCAAGACTGAACGTCATTTGGAGCATGCCGTTCCGGTACCAACTGCGCCCGCAGCTTCGCAGGACGGCTCGCCGACTATGATTGTGCCTGAGCTCCTACGTACGAAGAAGCCTCCCGAGCAGGAGGCCACGGAGGAGGAGATCCGCGAGTCGATTGTGGGATTTTTGCCGGACAACGATCGCGAGGAGGCTCGCGAAGAAGAGGCAAGTCTTCGTCTGGCGCAGTTCAACAACGCGAACTTCAAGTACAATCGCGACCTCGAGGATCTGGTCGGGCGGCTGCGCGATTCCGATCAGCGGGCGTCGCTCAAGCGCAAGTGCAACGAGACGGTGACTCGTTTTTCGGCGCGTAAGCGCGCCGACCGCTCTCAGATCGCCACGGACATGGTCGCAGCTCTCTTTGTGGGCCAAGGCAAGACTCGCTTGGTCGAGATGCCTCTGATCATGCCCTCCCGGCCCCTGACCTCCTCGTCTTCCTCGTCCTCATTGTCGTCGTTGTCTTCTTCTCCTGTGCCTTTGTCGGCGCCGGCAAAGCGAAAAAAGTTATCTCCCGCGTCTTCTGGCCGCGCGGCTTAGTCTAGCCTAGCCTCGGTAAGGCTGACCTGTAGCGCCTTGCCAATGCTGGCCTGTAGCGCCTTGTCAAGGCTGGTTGGTCATCCAAGCGGGCCCGGCCGTCCATCCGTCTGCCGCAGTAACCTATGTACCTATCCTCGCTGCTAGATTTTCTTCTCTTTTCTGTCGCATTTCAGGAGTCTCATTTCAGGCTCAACTTGCTCCTGAGGCCCATGCTCATGTGCAAGAGGTTCGTCCCTCTTCTTCCCTTCCCGATCCGTTGCCCTGCACGCCATCGACGCAGCGCATCTGCGGAGCTTTTCCTTATCATCGCTCTTCCTCCTTGTCTATTCGCCATCGCCTTTTGGGGCCCCAGAGGTCGCCACCGCCGCGCCTTCCATTCTCGATCCAGCCTGTGCCGACGGCACGGCGGGTCTCGATCCGGGCGCGCAGGCTCGCTGCACTCACTAGCTACCTACTTTCTGCAGGTCCTTTCATGCCTGGCCCGGCCCGGTCCGCTGCGAGTCCACTTTCAGCGGATCTCCGCGACGCCGTTGTGCTTATGTCATACCGCCATTCATTCATTCATTCATTCATTCATGTTCTACCCGAAGAGCATGCGCAGGACACCGCTTACTGCTTGCGCACGACTACCCGGAAGAAGCGCGCTACTTACCAAGTCCTCTGCCTCCTGCGCCGGATCAACTTTGCGCTTACTTCCGGCGGCCGCGCCTTCTGCTCCGCTCCCGCTCCCGCCTGCGCCGGCCAAGGCCACGCCAGGTCGCGGCCGCGGGCGTTCGCTTGCTCTTGCTCTCGACGGATTTCTGCGCTCTCTGTCGATGGGATGATGATGATGATGATGATGATGATGATGATGATGCATTCGATCGGCCAACATGGCCATCATCATCTTGCTCATCATCGTCATTTAGAAGATGGAGAAAATGCGTTGCGTCTCGCATGGTCCGACGGGAGCGAGGGCTTGCTTGCCTCGGTGCACATACGCGCGGGCGAATGGACGCAGCAGTGCAGGCCATGGACGTGGCAAGGATGGAATGCCGTCTCTCCTCCTGGCTTATGTAACTTTAGTACTACGCCCTCCCCCGCCCGTCCTGCAATCGTTGACCTTTGGGAAAGAAATTGCCAGCTTCAGCCTTTCTCTCACCTCTCTGCACGGCCTCGCTCTCCTCCTCACCCTCGCGCACCGTGTCGCTGGCGAAAGCTAGTTATAGATAGATGAGACCGTCCTCGCCGCTACAACGCAAGCGCCTTGCGCGCATTTCGCCTTCTGCCAGTTACGCTCGCTCGCAACGCTTGCGATCGTCGTGCGTGCATTCATTTCCGCCGGCCTCCTCAAAGTTGCCATTGCGTTGTGCACCTCGCCAAGGTCGGCTGGTTGGTCGATCGATCAATCGCTTCCTCTCGCATTTCTGCATCATCCCTCGGCCGCCAATTCGCAGGTTCATCCACCCATCCATGCATCCATCGCACGCCGCCAAGTCGTCTGCGTCGCTTTCACCGTTGCGCACCGACTGCACCGCACCTCGTGCGTGCCTGCGTGCGTATGTGTGTGCTGCATCTCGCACCTTCTGGCCTCATGCAACGTGCATGGACCCTCCTCCTGG
>BGKB01000276.1:2725-56293 GCA_003116975.1 Aurantiochytrium sp. KH105 | reverse complement strand
GATAACTTTTCGTCTACGAAGTTTCGTGGCTCGAGAAGACCAGATTCGCGCTCTCCAGGCCGAGCCGAAGCCAGGCATCCTCGCCGCGGTCTGCGAAACGCAAGTGCGGATTTTCGGGTCTGTCAAATCTCCGTATATTTTTGCTCCTGCTCTTATAAAAAGACGGTCAAGTTAAAATTAAAGCAACACGCATTTGTATACCTGCACGATAAGATCAAACGAAACTTGTGGACAGCATTTCAAGTTCTCGTGCAAAAGAATTGGCCACCCCAAAGTAAATGTTACTGCATCGTGCCATAGCGAACCGACGTGACGTGTGAAACGGTTCACGCGCATGGCAGGTATAGAATTCATTCACCTTAGTGGTGGTGGTCGCCAACTTGTAGATGGCCGTGGTCGAGAAAAGAGCCACCACCACCTCCACCGCCCATAACGCCTGGAATCGTGATCTTGTCGAGCCCGCGCGGGTATTTGCCCTTGCCATACTGCATGCTTGTGGTCGCATTGCCTGCGACGTGTCGGGGCTTCTCTCGACGCGCACAACGTTTGTGCGAGTAAAAGTTGTCTCGTCCGTCGTGCAGAAACACCTCCGTGTGCGCATTGCGACCAATATCGTAGAGACGCTTTGGGACATGAGCCACATAGTCGTCCTCGGAACGTTCTCCGACAGCAAGGTCAGGGTGCGAGGCTTCGATATCGCGAAGCTTAGATTCCAGTTGCGAGATTTGAGCGTCGTACGGACCTCTGCGCAGCGCCCACTCCTTCTCTGACACGACAGATTTCTCGAGGGCATTCTTGTGCTGATCTGCGCGTTGGCCATTCATAAATTCGTCGTGCTTTGGAGCATCTCCCGAGCCGAAACCCTGCTTGCGGGACTCGGGTGGAAAGCGCTTCAGGTACGAGTTCTTGATGCCGTAAGGATCAGGCTTGCCTCCGGGCAGGATGGAGAAGAGGACGCCTGGCGTACTAACGTTGCCGGACTTGGGGAACTTGGCGCTCATTTGCTTGCCGGTAAATCTCTCGGACTCCTTTTGCTTCTTTTGCGGGCCGCCGCCAAGAAACTTGACGCCGGCCATCTTGTGCACTTCCTTGGTGGTGTACATGATTCGTATCGCTTAGCCGCCCGGTGTAATCTCCTCGACACGCCGGCGATGCTCGGTCGCGTCTTGCCGATCCGTCAGAACCTGTGCGGTCTAGGCAACCTGCGCGGCGCCAGTCTTGGTTACCGCGCCGCGCGAAAAAGGCCTCGTCTGAGACTGCTTGCTCCCTTTTGTCGATCTCCACGACGCGCAGATTTGATGCAATCACTCACACGCAGAGAACACTCTCGTTTTCCTATACGATTCTTGTCACGCACGTTTTTCTCAACTTGCAATCCTAATTTTTTTACGAAGACGGAGTTCTCACCTCGTGAGCTCGACAAAAGCAAGAAGAATGAAAAAAAAAAAGAAAAAAAGAGAAAAAGGCTCCGCGCCGCCCTCGCAAAAGAGCAACCACGCCAAGCAAGCAAGCAAGCCTCCCTTCCTGCTTGCCAGACCAGGCCAGCTATGCCGTCTCGACCAGCAACTACAAGAAAGAAGCTCAACCTGCATTTTAAGAAATCCCAACCAGAACAAAAGAACCCGAAACCAAAAACGATCCGTTAGCCACGGCCGCGGCGCCGCGCGCACCAGCCCGGGGGACTGCACAGGTTCGTCCCGTTCTGTTCTCTCGTGGCCCGAGGCCCGTTCTCTTCCGCGCCTCTCGCGCCGGCTCGACTCGCTCGACTCGGAGGCTGACGTGGCGGAGTCGGGCAGTCTTGTCTTCGCGCAGAGCGAGAAGCAGCTTCCCCGCGCCGGCGGAGGAGCGAGCGAGCGGGCGGGCGGGCGGGCGGGCGGGCGAGCGTACGCACGTACGTGCGCTCGACGTCGCGCGACCCGGAGCGGAGCAACGGCATGGCCACGTACCGCGGCAGCATGAGCCAACGCAATGACCTCTTTGGCAACCGCGCCGGCGGCAACTCGGGGGCCGGCGTCGCGTACGCTGAGGCGACACGCAACATGATGGAAGAGGAGAACAACCGGCAGACGGATCTACTTGGAGAGCGCGTCTCGCAACTCAAAGAGCTCTCTATTCAGATCAACGGCGTTGTGAACGAGGACAACAAGCTGCTGGACGGCATGGGGTCCACTTTTGGTCAGACCAACCAGCTCATGAACAAGACCCTCAAGAATCTCCAGGTCATGATTGATAAGGGCGGTAGCAAGCACATGTGCTACCTGATTCTCTTCGTGGTGGCCGTCTTTCTCGTCTTGTACTTTATGCTCATGGGCCGTGGTTGAGAGCCCCGCCTTGTTCGTTTGGACGTCCCTACGCCTGCCTAGCTGCCTGACTGCCTATCTATCTCTCTGTCTGCCTGCATGTATGCCTGCATGTATGCCTGCAAGTCTTTCTACGTGTGACCATACGTGCGTGCGTGCGTGCGTGCGTGCGTGCGTGCGTGCGTGCGTGGATGTATGCATGCGTGCCTGAGGTGAAGGGAGAGAACTGTTGAGCATGAGTTTCTTTCAATGTTTGTGGACTCTTTCTGTATTTGTCAATCATAAAGAACAAACAAGGTTTTATGCGCTGATTGCGTTACTTATTACAATAACACAATTGAGCTTCACCGCTGCAACTCTATCTTTTCCTTTCGAAACGTGAATGAAGCGACGCGGATCCCTCTTGACATTTCTTCTTCTTTTGTTTTTCCTTCCTGTCCAAACGTGTTCCTTTTATCGGCTTTTGTTGTTGTTGTTTAACCTGCAGTTCACCACTGTAACCAACTGCCTTCTACCAGAACGAACTTGCAGGCGTACAATCGCGTGTGATGATTGATTGATTTATTGATTGACTGATTGATTGATTAAGTCTGCACTCGCCAATTCCGGCCAACAAGTCATTCATTCTTCACTTCCTGGATGCACAACGTCGAAGAGAGCACAACGTGAAGCCAGACTCTGGCATCACGAGACTTACGATGAAAAACACACGGAATCAGCAGCAGTGGGAAAAGGTTTAGAAAGAAGTGACTAGATTATATCACTACTATAGAGGGCATCTTCTGTAAAGAGTACCAACCAACCAGGTGGAAGACGGCCGGCCCCCCGGGGGCTCACACGTAGTCGGCGACATCCATGGGCATCTCCTCGATCTGCGTCGAGTAGAACTGCTCAATGTCACGAAGGTAGCGCACATCACCAGCAGTGAGGAAGTTGATGGCCACACCCTTGCGGCCAAAGCGGCCGCCACGACCGATGCGGTGGATGTAGTTCTCACGGTTGGTGGGAAGATCGTAGTTGATCACAAGAGAGACCTGCTGCACGTCAATACCGCGGGCGAGCAGATCGGTGGTGATGAGCACACGCGAGGAGCCCGAGCGGAACTCGCGCATGATGAGCTCACGCTCCTTCTGGTCCATGTCACCGTGCATGGCCGAGACGGTAAAGTCCTTCGAGCGCATCTTCTCGGTGAGCCAGTCGACCTTTCGTCGGGTGTTGCAGTAGATGATGGCCTGGGTGATGGTGAGGGTCTCGTACAGATCACACAGGGTTCCGAACTTCCACTCCTCCTTCTCGACGGCGACGTAGAACTGCTTGATACCCTCAAGGGTGAGCTCGTCGCGCTTGACAAGGATGCGGACGGGGTCGCGCATGAAGCGGCGCGAAACCTCGAGGACCTCGAGGGGCATGGTAGCGGAGAAGAGCGCAACCTGGACCTTCTCGGGCAGGAAGCGGAACACCTCGTAAATCTGGTCGCGGAAACCGCGCGAGAGCATCTCATCGGCCTCATCGAGGATGAAGAGACCAACGCTCTCAGTGCGGATGGCGTTGCGGCCAAGCATATCCCAGATGCGGCCGGGGGTGCCGACGACAATGTGCACGCCCTCCTGGAGGATGCGAATGTCGTCACGGACGGCGGTACCACCGACGCAGCAGTGCACGGCGGCACCCATGTAGTCGCCGAGGGCGAGGATGACCTTCTGGGTCTGAACCGCGAGCTCGCGGGTGGGGGACAGGATCAGCGCCTGGGTTTCCCGGCGGTCCATGTCGAGCTTCTGCAGGGCAGAGATGGCGAAGGTCGCCGTCTTACCGGTACCGGACTGGGCCTGGGCAATGGTGTCGTTGCCGAGGAGGATGGGCTTGATGCCGCGCTGCTGGATGGCAGAGGGGGCCTCAAAACCGTACGAGTAGATACCACGGAGGAGATCCTCGCGGAGGTCCATGGCGTCGAAGGTCTCGGTGACCTCGGTCCAGTTCTGTCATTTTCGGCAATTCGTTCGATCACACACAGGTTCACGCAAGTGTCATCAAAGTTAGTCCTCGTTCTTCTCTTCTCTCTCTTTCACTCTTATCGTCCTTTCTGGTTCCCACCAGCATTGGGTTGGTTAATCGATCGATCAGAACTCAAAACAAACGAAACGAAACAAAGCAATGCAATGCAATGCAAAGCGACCACTATCCCCATCTCGTCTCTCCTTTCCCTCTCGAGCCTTCTCTCCATCCTATCTCGTCTCGTCGGCCTCCGCGGCGCTGCTCCCGCGCGCAGGCAGCGACGAGATGAGATGGGAATAGGTAAGAAAAGCAAGCAAGAGAGAAAGAGAGAGTGATGGAGAATGAGTGGCTCGTCCTTCTCTGCCCTGAGAGAGTCACCGTTAGGCGAAATCACGCGGGGAGAAAAGAACGATTCGCTCTTCTCGGCTCGGCCCAGCCAGGACCTCACGCGCGCGCGCGCGGGCGGGCGGGCGCGGGCGCGCAGGCACAGGCGGCAGGCCTTCTCACAGGCCGGCCTGGCCGCTCGCTTCGTTCGTTCGTTCGTTCGTTCGTCCGTCGTTCATGCACGTACCGACTCGACGGTGAGGCCGTCACCGAGCGAGGTCGAGGTCATCTCGCCCTCGCCGCCCTGGGCCTGGGCGCCTTCGCCGGCGGCAACGTCCTGCTGCTGCGCGGCGGCATCGGGCTGCTGCTGGTCAGCCATGGTCTCGAACTTGAGCGGGGTGGAAAGCGGGGGGGGGGAGCGCGGAGGGGGTCGCGAAGGGAAGCGTGTCGGGGTCGCAAGGGGGGAAGCGTTTTGAATTTGAAGGAGGGCCGCCGCTGCCAGAAACACGGGCGGCCTATTCGCCGCAGAACCAACTATTCGCCACTTGCACGCGGCCTCCGCAAGTGCGACAAACGCACGCGCAAGTGGCGCTCGCGGCCCGCCCACACTGTGGAATGCCGCAAACCGCCAGCCAACCACCGCCGCCGCGCCGCCGCCGTTTGCGGCCCTTTCCGCGCCAAGAGAGCCACTTGCAGCCGCCGTTAGCCCCACTTGCGGGCGCGCCTCCACAGTGCGGAATCGGCCGCTGCGCCGCCGCCCCAGGGCCACCCATTTCCGCCCACTTGCGCGCCGCAGCAGCTGCACTTGCCGCCGCTATTACCTACTTGCGCCGGCCCCCGCGCAAGTGCCGCGCCGGCCCTGTCGACGCGTGACAGCGACGCGGCGGGGCGGAAACCGGTCTATCTCTGCACCATCCATTTCGAGCCGCCCCGCACCTCGCCTCCACTGCGTTCACACGTCTTCTCGGGGATACCACTTTGTGCCCATAAATACGAACGAAGGCCGCGCGAAAACGCCCGCAGCCCAAGGGCTCGCGGACAGCTGTGAGTGGGGAAGCCAGTCCGTGGCCACTACTGCTGCGGGTTTTTAAATGGGGCGGAACAGAGGATGACGGGCCAGCGACGGGTGAGCTGTGGGGAGAACGTCGCCAGGGCGCCTCCTCCCGAGGTCTGCCGAGAAGATTCAGGGAAGCTGTGTGAGCGGATATCTGTGGGAAAGTTCGTTACTAGCGGTCGCCTCTCGGAGAAACATCGGATGGTTTCCCGAAGGGAACTCGGACCACGTAGAAGTTCTCTAGTCGTTTTCTATACATTTCGTGCTCGGAAGCCGCGATGTCGTCAAGAATTGGGGCATTTTTAAAGTAAGAGAACGCGAAAGGAACTATTATAGAACCATCATAGAACGTTCTGAGCGCTCTCGGAATTCGGGCTCAAACATCTGGAACATGGGAAGCTTGGCGGCCCGGATTGATGGCTTGGTTGGCCGCAGGGGAACTCTGAGAAGCCTTGCGAGCAATCAGCCAGTATCTTCCATGACCTTGCAATCTAATCAATCACAGATGAAACGAATACATAGTGGAAAAGCAGCTTATAAATTCAGACCATAGCCTATCCGGCCGTCGTGTAAAAGAGCAGGACTCACAGTCTTCTTCGTGTCAACAACAGTACCCAGCGCATATGTGTGCGGGTGTGTCGATCATAATCGGAGATCCTCTTTTCCATATCTCAGGAGCTTGATGAAGAAGTAGGAAAGGATAACCATAAGTGATGTAAAGTAGAATGGGATAAGATGAGAATCCTTAGGGAATGAGACGTGTCTGCACTGCCGGCGTTCCTGCAACACCGCTTGCAAAGTTTTCCATCTTTTCCCTTTTCCAATTGCCTCTGCTGATCGGTGTGGGGTGAGCCCATGGTAGGATGAACTACAATCAAGGCTTATTTATTGTTTGTTGTTGCGCGCGCTTCGTCGCTCTTCCTTCTTTTCCCCTCCTTTTCTTTCCAGTTCCCCGCCATCGGCGCGAGATCACGCGCCGATGGCAAATTCTCGTAATCGTAAATCACATTGACTCCGCCTCGACTTCCTCTTTCCATTCCTGTCGTCCTCCAGCAGCACTCTCGCTAGTCACCGTACACGCCACCGTCGAACGAAGCATCTTGTCCTGCATGACGATCCGACTGCCGTTGCTGTTGCTGTTGTTGTTGCGTGAGTCCGTACACAAAGTTGCTCGCGTTTTCCATTTGCCGGTGCTGATGGAGAGCCGACGCGTGCTGGCCAGATGCGCCTGACAAAAGAGTATTCGACATCGCCGGAGGTAGAGGGGGTGCGGGTGCTTGCCTGCGAGCGGCTTCTTCGTGTTGTAACCGCTTATTTTCCAGTTCTTGCCGCAAACGATCGTTGTCTGGGAACTCTTGTTTAATTTGGCGCTTCCACACCAGATCTCGCACGGTGCTGAGAACATCAATCTGTGATTGATCAAATTCATGAAAGAACTTGCCCTTGGTTTTCGATGCTGGCCACAGATCGTGATCTTCTAGCTGTTTCAGTTCCGCTTCCGTAAGCTTGGACGAATGGACGCGTCCAACGATGCCTCGCAAGTTCACAAACTCCGGGCCATTCTTGTCTTTCGGTCCACCTCCTTCTTGTTCCTTTCCGCCGCGGCTGCTCTGCAAACTGCCCTCGGCGCCGTTGCGGAGATCGTTCAGCATCCTGTGGATTGAGTCAACGTTGCTTCACGCGTACAGCAAGCTACAATGAAACTCTTTCTGTCGAGTTCTGCGATTCGTGCCTGATTGTCTCTATAAAGGACCGGAAGACAGACCCCCCAAAAGAAAAGGCAGACCCACCCGAAAGACTATTGTATATATACTCCGTTCGTGAGGTGCTTGACCTTCGGGAAGCCGAGCGAAGCGGACAAAGTCGAGCCCTTCACCCTTTCTGGTTCCGCGCTCGCCTGGTCTCCCGTGCGCAAGAAGTCCCCGCGAACCCGCGAGCGTTGCCTGCTCGAGAGGCCGGCCGGTCTGCTTGCTGCCTGCTGTTCCTTCGCCGTGAGCGACACGTGTCGCCCCGCGTGGTCTGTCTCGCGCCGGGCGCGCACGACACCCCGCGCGCGGAAGTAGGTTGCGCGCGGGGCAGACTGGCCTGCCGGCCGCCGCGGCCCTCGCGCCTCGCGCCCTGCGCCACGTCCGCGCTCTGCCGCCGGCCGCCGCTCCCTCGCTTCGCTTTCCGCGCGTCCTTCTTGTTGCGGCTCTACCTCTCGCTAGGTAGCTGCTAGCCCCCGCGGGATTTTTTCCCAACGACGTCCAATCTGGTAAAGGGACCTAACCGCGCGTTTAGGTCGCATTCGCAACGGGCGCCCCGGCCGGGATGAATGGCTGGCTGCCAGCGAATGAGCGCGGGATCACAACGGCGGGCAGTGCGGAAACTCACCAAGGTCGGCAGCACGGCACACGAACGCGGCGGACGGCGGAGACGCCGGCCCGCCCGCTCGCGCGGGAGTTCGCTCCCGACGCGGGCATTCAGGCCGTGGGAAAGTCCTCGGGCACCAAGGTAGAAAGTGCCAGCCAGAGATGGCGAAACACCCCTCGCGTGGGATGCAGTGCGCCCAGCTGGAAACGGTTGGTGCGTGGAGGCCAAGACGCCGGCGAAGAGCGCAAGCTTTGAGCCGGAAGAGCCGAGTCTGCAAAAAGAGAGCGCGGGTCTTTTTGCCGAAGCAAAGTTATGCTGACAACGTCCGCACCCTCGGGCGCGGATGTCAACTCAACGAGGCTTACTCTAGTGTGTTTCCACACTCCCCATTTTTCATCTTGACAATCCGAAGAATCACAAAGACATGCAAACCTTTTAGTGTAGATAAATTCAGAGACATTTTGCCGCAGATCGTCACGATCCGCGGCAGCATTTTTGGGGTGGGAGACGGTGTCAAGTCAACATGTGCGACCTCGCGCTCTTGCCAACCCGAAGCGTCCAAGCAAACACGCAAAGCTTAATATTTCAAAAGGGCTTAGTCCATCTCTCCAATCAGCAAGACAATTGGCCAGCTAGTTTTGGGGGATAACCAGTTGATCTCCAATCAGCTCGCTAGCTAGTTGACCATTTGTTTCTTGTGACGACGTTGCCGACGCCGCATTCTTTCTTTCGCCACATTGCTGGTATTATTTGTTTGAGGAAGAAGAACTCTTTACCGTCGTTGCAATCACGGGAGGCTCACCCTGGTTCTTGTGCTGCTCAGCCTGCTCTCGCACATATTTGTCAAACTTGCGGTAGTGATTGGTCCAAGGGTTATCCTTACTGCAAAAGCTGCCCTCATCCGCAACGAGACCACCAAAGCGCTCTGGGAGCTGATGCCGTGGAATATGGTCTGTAAGCTTTTTGGTATCAATCACAAAGAACTTGCGTTTCGTTTCAGGCTGCAGCAGAGGCGCGGCGGTTCGCCAAAAGAATTTGAAGAATAAACCCGCGTTCACAATAATCACTTTGTTCAGCCACTCGTAGTAAAACACATTATCAATTGCCGCCAAGGCTGTGCGATTTTTGGAGTCATCAAAAATGCGACAACAAAAATAGAAAATGTATCGTGGGCCGATAGTCTTTTGTCAGCGCCTTTTTGTTCGCATGCAGTCTTCCAACTCTTCCAATTATCCTCGTCTAAAACCCTCTTCACAACGCTTACCATCCTTCTAAAGCAAACGTACCGTTGATTGTCTCCCAAAACGATGGCTTGACATTATGGCCCCCAAAACCTTTGAGATCCAGGAGCATCGTCACCCGCGAGGTTGTCCGTCCGGTCATCCTAGAAATCATAGGATAGTACACATTCATGTTGTACTCCATCACCTGCACATGATACTTGACGATCTCGTCAACGCTGGTAAGACGCTTGCACTCGGCAAGATCCATGCGGCCGCCAAAAACAATGTACACCGGGCACCCCTGATTGCACACACCACAAAACCCGTCAAACAAGCACGAGCGAATCTTTCGTAGCGTCTCCTCCGGAATTGGGTACTTGAGCACTTCGTCAACGTGATTTTCCGCCCGCCATTGCAGCATGTCATCCACAAGCTTGCGCGCAGCGCTCACGTCGAATTGACGCGCAACGAGCGCCCGAATCGCCGCTGCACGCGCGTCGCCATTGACAATAATCCTCTCGAGACCCTTGCGCTTCTCCGCAGGCGCCTCATCTCCGAAATGGCTCGCGAGTAGTTCCTGAATGGCCGCTTCTTGTTTTCCGCTAAAGTTTTCCTCGCGCGGCGTCCACCATGGCTCCAAGTCAGCCGACGGCACGAGCGGCATCGACGACGCATAGCGACGAAGCGAGGCTCCCGCAGTTGTCTCGCGACCTGCGCTATTACAATCTTCGCTGCTGCTGTCGGGGCAATCCTCCGCTGCCTCTTTATTTCCGTGCTGCGCGCTCGAAGCTCTTCTCGAGCTTGGGTTGCTCTTTGCTTTGGGCCGCTGTTCCAGCTCTCGCACATCCAGCAGCGCAAGTACGCCTACAAGAACCAGACCGAGCGAGACCTGCACCTCGACGCTCACGTCGAGCCCTCCTCGTTCGAGAACCTCGCGCGCTGCGCGGCCCAAGACCGCGTAGATTCCAACCACAAACGCGAGCAGGGCTAGTCCTCCATCCACGCCCAGCGCGTGCGCGAGGTGCTCCGCGAGCGCGCGCGGCGTCACGAGCAGCAGCATGTCTCGTCTCGTCTCGTCTCGTCTCGTCTCGTCTCGTCTCGTCTCCCGCGAGGCCTGCACGATCGCCCGAACTCGCGCTCAGGCTCAGGCGCGGGCGACGGCCGCGGGGCTTGACAGTCCAGGCTCTGCACGCCCGCGCGCGCCGCGCCGGGCCCGCCTCCCCCGCTCGCTCGCTCGCTCGCTCGCTCGCCGGCGGTCGTGGCCGAGGCCGAGGCCTTCGAGGCTTCGGCTCGACGGAGCGAATGCTTTTTGCGTGCGTCTCTCTCTTGGATAAGATTACACCTCGACACCGATCATCCTCGCGACGGTCAGCTCAGCTCGCCCGAGGACCAGCGCCTCCGCTCCGAACTCGGCCCTCCTCGCCTCGCCCGGCCGGCGGCCGAGGCCAGCGGAGGCCGGCTCGGGCCCGCGGGTCGTTGGCGCTTTAGCGTGGTCTCGCTTCGCTGGGCAAGCTAAGCTGCGCAGCTGCTCGCTCTCCGTCGCGGCGAGGAGGAGGGAGAGAGAGACCCCAGAAAGCAGCCGCGGCAGGGACGACAAACTTGCGGGCGTGCCGGAAGGCTGGGCAGCCCTCGCTCGTGCCGACGGCCGTTCCCCGCTCTTCGGTCCGCAGTTCTTCTGGCTGGCTCGTGCGCCAGCCACGGGGCGCGCGCGCGGGTTTGCTTACTTGTCTCGGTACTCGCTGTGTTGGGGACGCGCCAGACAGTGTTTGTTTGGGACGCGCCACCTTGGTGAGGATGGGACACTCAGGGTGAGTCCGGGGCGGGGGCAGCAAAATCGTAACGGCAACCTTCAAGCCCGAAACCTGCAGCGGGCAAGCGCGCGCAGCGCGCGACAGTCGCGCGGCAAGGTCGCCGCGCGCGCAGGGGCTGCGCAGCGCGCCGTTGAGCTTGCAAAGACGCTCGGACCCTGACCGGCGAGTCCGTTTGCCAGAAAGTTCTCAACGCCGGCACGAACGACGACGGGACTGCCTGCGACAACGCGCTGCTGCGCTTGTGTCGTTTAAACGGACCGCACATCCTTGCTTGAGGACAAGCAAACGCCAGCAAGCAGCGCACCCGTCTCGCCCGCGCGCGACAGGCGGGCGAAAGCACCACCATGATGGGTCGCAACAGCATCGACGTGGCCGGAGGGCCACGTCTCGGCGGAAATGCGCCCAAGAACTCGCAGGGCCCCAAGGACGCTGCGTTCTGGGAGGAAAAATTCCTTCGACTCCGTGAAGAGCATGCAGCCCTTAAACGCCAAAGCAACGAACAACAGACGATCATGAGGCAAATGCATACCAAGCTTCAACTCATCGACAAGACCATGGTAGCAAAGGAACAAAATCAACAAGCCAACGGGCCCATGGCTCTTGGCAACTCAAGAGGCCCACAAGGAAAGACAAAGGACGATCGCGAGGCCGACGCGCTTATTCAGAGTCTGCGCAAGGAGAATGATCGTCTTCGTCGTGAGAATCGCGACTTACGCGAGCAAATCAGAACTGCACCGCCCGTCGCCCCCGGAAATCGACGTAAAGTGGCTCCAAGCGCCGCTCGACCAAGGCCAAAGTCTGCGGGCGGTGACGGCAACGCAGTGGCGACCCTTCGAAAGCAGCTTCTTTCCATGGAAACGCGAATTCGCAAGCTCCACGAAGAAAACAATGCCCTCCGCCGCCGCGTTCACCATCGCGGCCAGCAACCCGGCACAGAAAATGATACCACCGTCCCGAACCGTCCGGGCACCAAGAACATTGGCGGCGAAGCTGGCGAAGTTTTTGCCGCGCCTTCGGCGCGCAACGGCACTTTCAGTGCCAAGGACGCCGATTTGCTGACGCGCGAACTTCAAGACAAAGAAGCGCAAATCCGAATCGTGAAGAATCGATACGAGCACCTGGAGGCCAAGGCACGCGCCGCTGCCGAAATTCATGAACGCACCGTGCACATGATGGAAGAAGGAAATCGTACCATTCGGGATTTGCGGCGCAAGATTCAAGCCCTTCAGCACGACAACGAACAGCTAGCCCTTCATCAACAACGTGCAGAGGACCTGGCTCTCGAGCTCGCTACGACCAAAGAAGAGGCGCATCGTCTCGAGACGCGCATCACCGCGCTTTGTGAGAGCCCCTTCATCAATGATGCATTTGAGTCGCGCTCCAAGGTCGACAAACTTCTCGGTCTTGAGCGCGCCGACCGCCAGCAAAAGGTACAAATCGAGCACCTCAAGGAGACGGCCAAGATGCATCATGCCGAAATCCTTGCGCTCAAGTCCAGCGCTGAGCAGCTTTGCAAGCAACGCGATCACCTTTCGCAGGAAAATCACGCTCTGAAACTCAAACTCGAGCAGGTCGAACGCGGATCCAGTGTGCTCGAAGACAAAATGCGTCTCTACAGTGGAGAGGCAGGCGTCGATGCCAGCGAGCTCGAACGTGCTCTAACCCTCGTCAAGAGGCGCTCAGAGGCCATGAGTCAGGTCGGCTTCCTTGAAACCGCGCCGGCCAGCGACCGCAAGCTGCAAGATCTTCAAATGACCCACCTTAACACATGCCGCGACCTCGAAATGGCAGAGCGCATGCTCAAGGCCCAAACGGCCATCAACCGCGATCTCAACGAGGAAATCTCCGACCTGCAACGCAAGGTTAAGGGCAGCAATAATGAACTTTTGCGCAAGCTCGAAGACTATGAGACGCTCTGCGCGCGCAGACTGCAAAAGATTCACGCCCTGGAGGCCCAAATCAAGCAACTCTTGAAGAAAGCGAAAAAACAGGCAACATCCGCATCGTCCCCACGTCAGGGCCGTCGTGATGACGCACGTGATGACGATGATGCCATCAGCATCGTCTCGCTCGCGGCCTCAGCGTCTGACTTTGGACCTGGCGAGAACCTCATTGAGATTTGGATCAAAGATGCCAAGCTCGATAAAACAAAGCTTGAACAGGCCGCAACGACCTTTGTTATGCTCGACTTTTATGACTACGAGACGCAAACCTCGCCTCTGGTTAGCGGTCTCACGCCCAACTTCAACTTTGCTGCAACGTACCGCGTCGCGGTCGATCACTTCCTCCTGCGCTACATGGCCAGTGACACGCTCACCCTGGAGCTCAATCGTACTCGCCATGGAGACTTTGAACTTCTCGGCCAGACTGCGCTTTCTCTCCGACCACTATTGCATGGCTCAGGCAAATGGCAGGTCGATGACGCTCAGATTATCAGTGTGCGCGACGGATCCGTGCTTGGCACCTTTACCATTTGCATCCGCCTTGCCCTTCCGATTGAGGCACTCTTTGAGACATATCTCCGCGAGGTCCCTGGCGAGCGCGAGCGCATCGAGCGTCTCAAGGTCATTGATCAAGAACACGAGGACGCGGCGATCGCACGCGCCAGGGCGCAAAACCAGCTCGAGATCACCATTCTTGGTTGCGAAGGTCTCCCGGCCAAGGACCGTGCGTTCCCAAGCCCCTTTGTGCATTTTCAGCTCCTCTCTTTCCCCGATACGTTCACGCCCATTCTACAGAATACGGCTGACCCCGTCTTTGACTACCGCGCTCCATTTCCACTCCTCGTCGACGACAAGCTCTTGCGATACTTGGAGCGCGAGAAGCTCGAAATCAACGTGCTCAACGATGATGACGACGACAATGACATGGACGGGCGGGGCACCGTCGATGACGACCTCAACGGTTTGCTTGGCAAGACAGTCATTCCGCTCGCCAAGCTTGCGCAAGGCAAGGCTGTGTCAGGGCGGTATCCTCTTCGGGATGTCGATGGATGCGAGGCTGGTACCGTCGAAATTCGCTTGGCGTGGCGGTCTCCGCTCTTGACTGTCGAAGACGCAGGGCTCAATGATGTCATGGCGCTCTCCGAGGACCACTTGCAGCAAGTTATCCGAAAATTCAACACCGATGGCGCTGTGGACTGGCGTCGCTTCCTCCGCAGCGCAAACGACCGCGTGCAGGGCATTCGCATGCGCCTTTGTACAGCTATTGAGCGCGCCGAAGATGGGGGCATCCATGCTTTCGCAGCCTGTCGACATCTGGACAAGGACGGGGATGGTTTCATCACGCGTGCAGATCTCGGGCAGGCACTCGAAGATCTCGGGGTCTCCGTCACCGAGGAGGAGCTTGATGACTTTCTTCTTGCGATCGACGAAGGTCGCCAGGGCCGTGTGTCTTATAGCATATTTTTGCAGGCCGTCGAGGCACCTTCCGCAGGTGAACAAAAGGTTGTCAAGGCCCTTCGCATCCTGCAAGCAAAGGAAGTAGACCTCGAAAGACCCTTTCAGCGCCGTCAGGTTGAGGGTTTGCTGAGCACACGCGACTTTTGCCGCGTCCTGAGAGACCTCGGCTTTAGGCTTCATGAGCACGAAACTCTGTTACGAGACCCACGAGAGGAGTCGGACTTTGAAGAAGAAGGAGACGATGAAGACAAAATTTCAACTAGACCCGTTCGCGTCGGTCCCGAGCACACTACGAGGCGTCAAGGACCTGACCGACAAGATAATGCTCAGGCCGCGCATCGCGAACACGAAATTCACGCAAACGCGCAACCGGCTCACGTTGAGTTGTACGAGCGCAAAAAGCTCGAATTTCAAGACCGTCTCGCGCGCGCTGCGCAAGCCACAGAGGAGGTCCATGCCGGCAGTTTCGCCGAACGGGAGGCTCTTCTGGGCCTTTATGGCACTGGGGCAGACAACTCGGCCACTCGTTTGCAGTCCAACTTTCGTAGCTATTGGACGCGCTCACAATTGCGCGAGGGCGAAGCCAAGGCAGCGCTTTCGGGCAGCGGAAGTGGAGCAGGAGCCATCGTCGATGCCGAGGATGTGTTGCGCCATGCTTTGGCGCAAAAGAGCTCTTCTTTCGATCTCCGCGCTGCGCTGGCCGCCCGGGATAAGCGACGCTCGGGCTACATTCCTGCTGGGCACTTTGTGAGAGCCCTGGTTGAGAGCGAGTTGGAAATGCAGTCGTCGCAAGCCATGGCGTTGGCCCTGTGTTTTGCGGCAGACCATGATGACTCGACCGAGGCAAGAGCGCATGAGGATGCGGACAACGACACGCAAAACCCGTCGCGACGTCGCCGTCAAGTTGACTATAACGAGTTCGTCCGCTTTGCACGCTTCCAGCCACGCAACGTGTCCGGCCTCACTTTCCAAATTTGCAATGCGCTTCTCCAAGTTCGCTCTCCCGCTATATTTTATGAGGTCGATGTGCAGAGACGGGGCGTCGTCTCTCGCCGGGCATTTGCCAAGGCGCTTCGCGCCAATGTGCCGTCCCTGAGCAGCTACGATGCCAAGGTGCTCATGGACATTTTCGATGCCGACAGCAACGGAGAGGTGGACTATCGCGCATTTGTCCGCTTCGCTCAGGGTCAATCCGTGGCGGTTGCTCTCGCTAGCGTGGAGGCCCGTCTCAGGGATCGCATCCAAGCTATGGTGGATAATGGCATCCAGATTTCTCAGGCGTTCGAGCACTTTGACAAAAACAAGGACGGAAAGATTTCGCTCGTCGAGTTTTCCAAGGCGCTGCGTAGTCTTCGCATCGACGTGAACCGAAAAGAGTCACAGGCGCTCTTTTCAAGATTTGATCCGAAACGAAAAGGAATGGTGTCGTACAAGGACTTTGTCAAGTTTCTTCATGCCAAGGAGAGCGGCGAGCGTATTGATTTGATGGATCCAGCCAACATTGATGATCAAGCGCTGAGTGCTGCGCGTAAACGCCTACAAAATATCACACGTAACGCTCTCGCCGCGGGAATGACGCTTCACGGGCCATTCGAGCACTATGATTGGACACGGACGGGCAGCATTGCGCCAATCATGTTTGAGCGTGCGTGCGGCATGCTCGGCCTTCCCCTCACACATGCTGAGATCCAAGCACTTGCGTCCAAATTCGCTTCAAAGGACGGACGCAAAGTCAACTACCAGGCCTTTGTTGAATGGACCCTTGTGGACCGCGTCTTGGCGCGGGACGTTGTCGACAAGCTGCGCACCATGGGCGAACACTCCCGTATCACGACGGTATTTGAGCACTTTGACCCCGAAAAGAAGGGCGAAGTGACGCGCAAGGACTTTCAAGCTGGGCTTGCTCAGCTTGGTCTCGACGGCTTGGGCCAAGAGGAGCGCATCGCGCTCTTTGAACAATTTGACCGCGATGGCGATGGCTTTATTCAATATCACGAGTTCGCCAAGGTGCTTCGCGCTGGTAATACTTCAGGCCCGGGACCGAGCGGAACTGCTGTTTCCCCGCGTGTGAGCGTGGGTCAAAATTCTGCGCGTTCTCATCCCGAGTCTCCGCGGCAAGGCGAGATTCTTGCACGCGAGGATCTGCGCAAGCTTCGCGCTGCGCTGGAGATTCGCGACGTTGCGTTCACGGGCAAACTATCAGCGGAGGCCTTCGGAGAGGCACTCGCCGAAGTTGGTGTGGAAAACGGAGACCTGGCACCCCTCACGGATGCCGAAGGTAACGTACTGTACAAGCGGTTCCTTAAACAGCAGGAAGGGAATCAAGAGTACATCGATGCAGTCTTTCGCAAGGTTTGCAAGCTGATCGTGAATCGCGCGGCAGCAGCAGGCGGTGATTTGTCAGTTCCATTCGCGCACTTCAACCAGGACGGATCTCCCGTCGCTGCGCTTACGTACGAGGGCTTCAAGACTGGTTTAGAAGCGCTAGCATTCGACCTTGTCCCCGCCGAGGTCCACGCCTTGGTAGAACGCTTCGACGCTAATCATGATGGCCATGTGTCGTTCGAGGAATTTGCCGAGGCTGTGCGCAAAGAGCAAAGTGCTGCTTCGCAAACTGTGCAGAGTCCACGCAGCCCACGTCAGGAAGGCGTGAGGCTTTCCGAGCACCAGATGATGCTCGTTAAGCGGCTTGTGTACGCCGGGCGTCGCCGTGGGGTAAATTTCCGCGCGCTCTTTGCCCACCATGGTGCCAAGGCATCAAGCCTGCAGCTTCGCAAGGAAAGCTTCTTGGCTGCGTTGCGAAAGGTCGATCCAGCCGTCCCGCATGATGCTCTCGAGGACCTTGCGTTGGTTCTCGATACAGAGAGCACAGGCGTGGTTGAGTACGCTCGTCTTCTTCATCTTGCAGAGTGTGAGAGCGGATCTGCACTGGCAGTGGCTCAGTTAGGCGAACAAGTGCGGGCCATGGTGGAGGAACAGGTTGAGCTGCAGGGCAACATCCGCGTCCCGATGACACACTTTGATCGCCGACGCAAGGGCCACTTTGATCTTGAGGCATGGAAGCGAGCCATCAAGGATCTTGCTCTCGAGGCCCCAGATCGCGTTGTTGTCGGGCTTTTCGAGAAAATCAACGTTTCAGGCTCTGGTAAAGCTGATTTTGGCGAGTTCGCAGCTTTTATTCAGGATCCTGAATTCGGCCCGCAACTCGAGCGCAAAATTCGCAAGCTGATCATGTCCAGCGTGCTTGCGGAAGAGTGGACGCGCGATCCTCAAAAGGAAATTCGCAAGTTCGACGAAGATGGGACTGGATTTGTCGACAAACACGGGCTGCGCAGCGCAGCGAAAAAGCTTGGCTTGGCTCTTTCGCGCGAGGAGATCGCGCGCATTATTCTTCGTTTCGATCCAAATGGTGCAGGGAGCGCAAAAGTTCAGGCTGTTGCGCAATGGCTCGAGGAACAGGTCAAGCTGGCGCGTCAGGCCGTGACAATTGCGGATCGTCTTCGCCGCAAGCTGCGCGATGGCGGGGTGCAGCTGCAACAACTTCTCACACCTGGCGCAGGCGGAGTGAACCCCAAGCCCGTCTTTTTAAGTCAGCTACTCGGGACGTCCCAACAGCTCGGTCTCGAGGAGAGGGACGCTCACCTGCTCGCAGACTGCTTTGTGTTTGCTGGAACTGGAGGCCAAGTTGATACACAGGAATGCCTCGACTTTGTTAACGGGGGCGTTGAGCTCACGGTCGCTGCGCCCGCGAGCCCGAGAAGCTCAAGTCGTCGCGCTCGTCGCAACAGCGGTGTCAACCTGGAAACGAGCGTCGACACGGCCATGCACGAGTTCCAAACGCTGCTCAAGAAAGCGCACGATCGCGGCGTGGACTATCGTAAGTCGTTTGAGCACTTTGATACTGACTACTCGGGTCAGATTACCTACGAGGACTTTGAGACCGGTCTGCGGGATCTCGGCTTTGAGCTCTCGAAGGAACAGCTGGGTGCAATGTTTGCTCGTTTCGCAGGCTCGAAGCGACGGACAATCAAATACAGGCGATTTTTACGCGAATGCTTGCCAGCCGATGTTGCCTTCGTGGAAGAGGTCGCGGACAAGCTCCGGCACCTCATCGAAAAGCGTGTGAGTCGACTTGGGCGAGGAGGACTCGAAAAGACCTTTCGCCACTTCGAGCCTGATGCACACGGCCAGGTTTCGCGACATGCTTTTCGCCGGGGCCTCGAGGTCTTGCATTTCGACTTGAGCGACTCCGAGGTGCGTGCATTGCTGGACAAGTTCGACATTGACGGAAACGGGCGCATCAGTTTTGCCGAATTCGTGGCCTTTGCACAGGGCGAGGATGCAAGCGCCGTGCCAGGCGCCAAGCGGCGCCAAGCCGACCGCGATGCAGACGAGATTGCGCAGCAGCTACGGGCGCTTGTGCGAAAGGCTCACCAGAAGGGAGTCGCATACAGGCAGTCCTTCGAACACTTTGACCCACACTATGCGGGATTCATAGATGCAGACGACTTTCGGCGCGGGCTCGAGCAGCTTGGTATCGACGTAAAGCCTGAGCACGTGCGACTTTTGATCGAGCGTTTTGCCGGTAAGGACTCGCGGGTGCGCTATCGCGACTTTTTGCGTGCTGTGGCGCCAGAGGAAGAGGCAACTGTGGAAGAGGTCGCAGATAAGTTTCGCCGCATGCTGGGGCGCGTCGCATCGCTCCGGAAAGCGTTTCGGCACTTTGAGCGCAATGCAGACGGGCTTATCTCACGCAAAGCGTTTCGAGATGGTCTCGGTCATTTGAACCTGGAGCTCACGGACGGCGAGGTGCGTATGATCATGGACATCTTTGACCAAGACGGCGACGGCTTCATTTCGTATGATGAATTTGTTGATTTCGCAGCTGGCAAGGGTGGGATCCCGGCCAGGGGTAATGCCTCACCGCGCCGCAGACAGCGAGCGGGGAGCAGTCACGAGCAACAACAATTCGGTAACGAGGGTGCAGCAGCAGAGGCGTTGTCCTCTGAGAGTCTGACACTGCATGTTCGCAGCATCAAGCTAGGAAAGTTGCACACGGAGTTAGAGCGTGTGTTTTTACAATTCAGTCTGCCGGACAAGGAAATTGTGCGCACGCCCGCTGCGGCGTGTTCTGGGACGCACAAGCGGCAAACGATCAAGTGTGACCAGCGTAAGACCATTTCCGCAATCACTGGATCTCGCACACGCAAGGCCCTCAAGGCAGCTTTGCGTACTGGCAAGGCTTACTTGGACCTCGAGCTCGTGGGCGTTCGCCCCTCGGGTCGCTCTAAGACCCTCGGACGTACCCGTGTGGATCTCGTCGAGCTTCTTGAGGAGATGCGCGACCTTGATGGCGACGACCTCGAGGTCTATGACCGCGACAACCGCGTCGTTGCCAAGGTTTCCCTTTCCCTCCAGGCTCTCGACCTTTTGCAGGTCCTGCAGCGCCGCGCCTAAGCTTAGGCCTAGAAGCCTAATCTACTTTGTCCTATTATCACTTCAAATGATCGTTGGCCCTTCGTTTTATCGACAGAACTAACTTACTTGCTTGTATGTTGCTTGCTTGCTTGCTTGCTTTCGTGCTCTCATTCGTTCTTTGCTCAAACCTCTTCCACGAAACCTCTGCGACATGCATTCCATGCGCCGACATCCCGCTCGCGTCGCGTCATCGGAGCCTTGGTCCATTGCCAGTGACTGACCACCACCAGTGCAGCAGTGGCAGCAAAAGAGCTCTTGGCCGCGATGGGAAAAAAAATCTCCCTCCCTCTTTCTCTCTCCCTTCCTCCTTCCCTCCCTCCCCTGCACCACTTCTCCGCCTCTCCTCCCCACAGAGCGGGCCGTTGGCTCGCCGGAGGCGCAGTGCGGCGCGGCGCTCACAGTCCGCATCGGGGGCTCACAAGTGCAGAATGGGCGCATTCTGTACTTCCGCGCCGCCGCGGCCCCTGTCTCCGCACCCCGCAGCCGGCGCCGGGTCCAGCCCGGCGTGGGGCGCGGTTACAGTGGTGTATCCCCGCAGCGAAAGTGGAGAATGCGGTACGGCAAGTGAAACTCGGGGCGGCGCCACGCAGCGCGCGAGGCCTACCGCTCCTCCTACCATCACGTCTATGAACAAGCAGAATAAGAGAAGGAAAGGCGCTGACTGTGAGCGAAAAGAGTTTTTGAAAAGAAAGCAGGCAAGCAGCGCAAGCAAGCAAAGCAAGGAAGCAAAGCACGCAGGCTTATTAGAATTTGGTTGAATTTGAAATCGAATTCGAATTCATTCGCTCAAGCATTCCATTCAAAACGATTCAAAGGAGCGGCCAACTCGATTCAAACCAAATCGGCATCTCGTCGCGCCTCCTCGCTCGTCTCAGCGCGGCGACCAGGGCGCGCGAGGCGGCAGAGCGGCCGCGCGCGCGAGCCCGCGCAGCGCCTGCAGCAGGTCTCGCGGCAGCCGCAGCAGCGCCTGCTCGCCCCGGGGCCTGCCCGCCTGCCTGCCTGACTGTCTGTCTGTCTGCCGCGTCCGCCGCGTCGCGCCGAGGCACGTGAGCGGGCGGGCGCGAGCTTGCGAGGACAGGAGGGAGAGTCGCTGGCCGCTCCTGTGCGGGCGCGCGCAGCGCGCGGGCGCGGGCGAGGGCGAGGGTGGGGCCGCGCGTGGCAGCCGCAGACCCCGCCGCCGCTGCCGCTGACGCCGTCGCTGTCTGCGTAGAAAGACGAAGAAGAAGAAAATAAGAATACACGCCGTGCAAAGAAACCGGCCCGACACCGGGGCAGGCAGACAGGCAGGCAGACGAGTTGGAGAGTAGTCAGAGGATACAGAGGAGAGAGAGCTGAAGTGAGGAGCGCCATGGAGACCGATAAGATCCCTGCGTCGGACCCGGCGAAGACAGACATGCCCGCAAAGGCGGAAAACCCCGGACCTTCTGCAGCTACCGGGTCCACCACCCCTTCGAAGGCAGCCGACGCTTCGACCTCAGCAACGCCAACACTCGCGAAGAAAACGACGACCTCCACCTCTGCCTCGTCGCCATCATCATCATCTGCAGCAGCGTCGTCGTCGTCGCCGCCGCCTTCTGTTGCTGTTGCGACTCCTAACACTACACCTACGCCTACTCGTAAACCTTCGACTCCTTCTCAAGAGGCGCCGAAACCCTCAACTTCAAAGTCCGGTGGCGAAGCAAAAAGTGGCGGAAAAGACATGCCCGCATTGGCCAAGCTATCTACAGGTCGATCAAACAAAAGCGGTGACTTGCCGGAAGCAAAGGGCGCGACCGGCAAGAACGAGACGCCAAAGGCACGCAAGAATGCGGACGCCGCTGCGATGCCACGTGGAAACTCCAAATCAAAGGGTAAAGCGAACATGGATGCCGTTGCCGATGAAGATGGAGACGAAGACGACGAAGATGACGTCGACTCGAACGCAGAAGTGCAAAGCCGACGTGGCGGCCAAGACGGGCCCATGCTCGGCGAAATGCGGCCCGAAGACCATATCTGGGGCAACGAAAAAGACCCCTTCATTGTGGTCCAGAGCCTCAATAATGGAGTAGAGGTGCTTGGCAGGCGGCACGTTCCACAAGCAAGGGTCATCGAGCGTGACCTCGGCGTATTTGTGCGCATTCGCGGCTTTGAGATTATTTGCAAGTACGACCTATTTCTCTCCGAAAAGGTTCTGCAGCCTCTTCTTGCTCCACACGCAGGGCACCTCTGCCCATGGTGGCCCCACGGCGCCGAGGTTGAAGTAGATACGCTGCGATGGAATGAATCGCAACAGTGCTTCGAGACGCCTCACAACAAAACAAACACAGAATGGAAGCGCGCATGCGTGGGCTGCGTCCAACTTATTTTCAGCGGCGAAGGGGAGAGCTGCCGAATTGCCCAGTACGGAAACGGCACCATCAAGACGCACTGTAACACCTGCCGGCCAGTCAACATGGGGACAATTTCCCCTTCGCTTTGCAAAGTCTGTCAGAAAACTGCGCCAACGTACGGGTGGCCCAACAACAAGAACAAGACGCACTGTGCGGATTGCCGCAAGCCTGGCATGGTTACCGTGGCGAAACGTCTTTGCAAGCATGTTAGCTGCTCCAAGACGGCCTCATACGGCTACAAGGGACAGCGCGAATATTGCGCCAAGCACAAAGAGAGCGATATGGAGCTGGGATATCGTATGTGCATGCGCTGCAAGCAGGCAAAGGCCACGGAGGGCCGCAACGTTCGCGCCACACACTGCAAACCTTGCATGGCCGAACTCGAAGCTGGCATTGTTGCCTCGCGCAGCCAAGTTGGTAAAGCCCCCTCGCCCGGCAAAGAAAAACAAAAAGGCGGAAAAGCCTCCAACGGCGACAAGCCTCGAATCGTATCTTCCAAGGAAAAGACCGATGGAAAAACGTTCAAGTCTGCTTTGGTAGGAAATATGATCAAGGCCAAAGCTAAAGCCGAGGGCTCCAAATCTGGAAAGAAAGACAAAAAGGAGACGAACGGGTCGCAGGGAGAGAGCACCCCTGGTAAAGCCAATAAGCGGTCCGCAACAGGCGCAAAGCGGGGGCGTCCACGGAAAGTTCGCGCAACAGATTCCCCAGCAGCAAGCGGAAATCCTGGGCCTCAATTCCAACAAATGGGCGGGGTCACGAATCTGATGACCGCGCATGGCCAGATGCAAGGCTCGGGCAACGGGCAAGCAGCGGCAAACTCCTCCGCACAGAACATATCTAGCCAAGGGCCCACTCACCTGTCCAGCATAATGGACTTCGTGAGCGGTGGTGGCGCCGGCGGCATGCCTGGCGTGAACAAGGAAGTGCTAATTGAGCACATGCACAAGCAAGTGCGCGAAGCTCACATGCAACAGGTTGCTGTACAGCAGCATTTTAGCATTTATCAAAGCCTTCTTCTCACCGAAGCAGGTCGCGCCATCGACCCCGAGCTCCGCCTCAATCTCATCGAGCAAGCGAAGAAGCTTCCTGCCTCCCTAATGCAGCAACTTCAGAACGCAAAAACCAGCGAGGAGCAAGCGAAACAAGCCTTGCGCATCTTGCAGCAGGGCCCGTAAAACCCTTCGGCCCCCACCTCTCCATCCCCTGATTTGGCGAAAATTCAAGGAGTATACACACTTTTCTGCGCAGCTGCCCCTTTTCTTTTCTTTTTTTCCCCTTTCTTGCTTGCTCTGCTTGCCAATGGGCAAATTTCCTGTTTCCATAATTTTTTGTTCTTGTTTTTGTTTTTATCCGTTCGAACCGAGAGCGCCCGACAGACCAGCCAGGTTCAAGTTGCGACTCGGCTCAGCTTAGTACAGCCAGCGCGCGGACGGCATCGCTTGCGCTTTGTCAGCCGGCCAGCCATAAATCCAGTCTTTGTGCACGTGCGTGCGTGCGTGCTTGTCGTGACGTCCCGGGGGCCGTGCGCGCGCGAAGCAACAGCGCGCCCCAGACGGCGCGTCAGCGAGCATGGCCAAGAAGAAGAAACAGGCCAAGGCAGCAGCCACCGGAAGCGCCAAAGCGTCGGCAGCTCCGCGACCTGGATCGAGAGGCGATAGCGCAGAAGACGCGCTCTACAAGCAGTCGCTCGAGTCGCGGGTCGAGGGCCTCAAGCTGCGCGTTGAAGCCCTACGCGAAGAGAATCTCAGTCTCAAGGAAAAAGCCGCCAAGAGCGAAAAGGACACGCATGAGTTCGTAGCATACTTTCAAAACGAAATCGAGAAAAAGGATGCTACGATTGCCAAGCTTGCCGAAGAGAGCAACAGAAGCGAGGCGCGGGCCGAAGAGGAGCTCAAAGCTACGCGAGCGACCAGTGAGGCGGCCGTCAGCAAAGCCCAAAAGGAGCTGCAAGACACCAAAGCTGCTCTCGATGCCAAGGTGCTCGCGCTCGAGGACGAGCTCGAGCTTCTCTCCGAATATAAACACAAACGTGATGTGCTCAATGCGCGCCTCGAGGCCGCCGAAAGCAGGGCTGCCGAACAGGCAAAGGAGCACCAGGAAAAAATTCACACCATGGAACGGGAATTTATTGAGAAAACCGCGCGAAAGCAGCGTGAAATGGAAATGCGCATCGAAAGCATCGAGCAAAAGGCGCGAGAGGACGCGCAGCAGGGGCTCGACGCCGATACCCGCAAAATCATAGCCGATAACAAGCGAATGGGTGAGGAGCTCAAATTCCAGCTCCAGACCTGTGACGAGCTTCAGGCCCAAAACAAAGCACTTGTCGAGGAAAACAAGCGAGCGCGCCGCAATCTCGAGCTTGCCAGCGGCAAGGAAGAAGAGTATGCTGCGAGGGGATTTTACAAGGAGAACGAGATCCACAATGCACGACAAAAAATCAAGGCGCTCGAACGGACGCTCTCGCAAGCTGTTCGAGATGCTGAGCAGCGGCAAGCAGATGCCGACTCCAAATTTCGCAAGGAAACGGAGAGCCTCAATCTCGAGGTGGCCGGTCTCAAGCAGCTTGTCAAGCTGAAAAACAAGGAGCTTGCAAACATCCGCAAGCTTGCACAGGTCATCCTTGACCAACGGACAGAGACAGAGCAGTTCTTTTTAGAAGCTCTCGAGCAAGTCAAGAAAGAAGTACGCCGCGCGCGCGTCGAGGAGCATCATCGACTCGCTGCGGAACATCGTAAGCGAGTACGCTCCGCAGCGAATGCGCCGCCCTCCTCTGCGAGGTCACACTCAACACGACTACCTTCTATCCGTGCTGCGCAGGATCGCGAATTTCAGCGGCCGCAGCAGCTTGGAATTGGAAATGACTCGCATCTGTCTGCACCGGTTATGGGCAATCGGGTCTTCATTCCAAAAGACTTCAACATTGAGTTGCGCGACCTAAGCTGGGCAGACCGGGAGCGTGTGCTTCGAATTCTCTTTGCACGAATCAACGCTGTTGAAAACCAGGCCGGGGATATTATTCGTGATGCCACCCAGGCTGGACTCACAGGCCTTTCTATTGTCCATGCCTCTGACAGCACTCGCGCTTCAGGTTCTGCAGACGTCTCGGGTCTTCTCGCGGAGAGGCCTGCTGCGCACTAGCGAAACCAAGTTAGAGTTTCCCTTCCCCTCGGCTCACTCGCACTCACACCTGCTGTTGGAGCCCATCCATGTACACTAGTCGAGCCCCGCAGCATACTACGTATACGCATCGAGTCTCCTGCCGCGTCTTGACAATTTTGCTGGCTGTTGGATCTCTCACAGCACGATCATCGATCATGCAGCTCGAGGCGGTCATGCGCATTGGCACGGGCGCTCAGCAAGAAGGTCTGGCTCGCGACACCTTGAACAAATTCGAATTCAACTTCACCGTCAACTCCAAAAAATTCAAATTCAAATCTCGAATTCAAAACCCAAATTCGCTTCGTGAGGCCTCGTGGCAGGACTGATCATCTGCCAAGGCCCTCTCTCAGACGTATCTTATCAATCCCTTCTTGTATTACTTGCGAACGGACGACGATCAAACACGAGGACGTTGCCTTTGGTGCTCTGAATTTTCTAACGATTGAGTGCGAGCAATGAGCAGCCGCAACACATCAACAAAGAAACCACGGTCCAGGAGGGCTCGTTTTGCTGATGGAGAGGACACAAAAGCATTGTCAAGTACCGAACATGGTGAAACTACACTTGAAGAAGGCAAGACGCCTTCGCGCCAGCGAGCACTTTCTTCGCGCCGTGCCCCCCAGAAAAAGTCCATCAGGCTTGGGAGAAAGGCAACACCTTTCCGCAGGAGTAGAAATATCACAGACAGAAAACAGGGTCGACAAAGGAACCATCGCAAAGATGCTTCGTCAAACTTAAGCAGCGAAGACGCTGGCAGCGAGCCTCTTCACGAAGACGCAGACTTCGTGCCTCCACCTCGACTTGTCGGCACTGTGCATAGGAAATCGGGGGAACGCGTCTACGGTCGAAGTTTGCGTCCCCCACTGGTTCATTTCGATGGCTCACTGCAAATTGCATCTTTTTTCAAGACAGGTTCAAGCCGAGAGATTCGGCACGAAGCCAGCGAGCCTCTTCCTGCAGCACAAAGCCCCAAGATGTCATCGCTTGTCGCCGAATTCAAGCGTATGGACGACTCTTTGCTCTCATTCTCATCTGATTTACGAGAAGGCCTCGAGTCGCCCTCATCCTCGGAGGCGTCGAGCGAGGTAAGCTCGCATGCCTCCGCTTCGCCCAACGCACAGAGTGGTGGCACCATGAACAACGAATCAGGCCATTTACCATCCTCGCTTGCTGAACAGGACAAGATCGCTGCGGACAACAAGTCCGTCGTGGGCCATGTCAGACGGCAAACTACGAGAGCTTCATCTGCTGAGCCATTGCATTGTGGTGACTCTTCTAGTGACGACGAAGTGGAAATCGCACGTGAAGAAAAGTCTCAAGCGGCGCCAATCGCGCAAGACGTTGCCTCTCCACGAGGACATCTCCATGGCTCTGTGGAAAGTACAGACGCATTCTTCTCGGCGCCTCGTTGGGAAGAGGAGCATGAACGTCCTCTTGAAGCGACAAAGACATCTCCAAAGATACGAAGTCAGCTCCATGAACCCTCAGACCGTCGAGCCAGGGAGGACTCGGAAGTCACAGCGCTTCAGGACATCGAAAGCGATGCAGAGCTGACGCTTGACTCTGATTCTTCAAGCGACGCTTCGTCAGGTGCTGCGCGCATTCTGTCATCCGAGCAGTCAGGAAACCTTTCCCTTGCATCGCCACTTGACGAAATTAAGGGCGACGAAAAGGGCATGTGCTCTGGCGATGAGAATTTCGTCACTGGCGTTGAGAGCGCAAAACGTGATCTGCTTGTCAAGAACAACGACAATGGTCCGACGTACCTTGAAGAAGAGGAAAAGGACTTTGGGCAACCTGTTGCGCCCATCGACGATACAGTCGACTTCACCTTTCAACAACAGGCGGAAGAGAAGGAGGAGGAAGAAGAAGAATCAGAATATCATGATGCGCGGGAAACATTACTTCAAAAGCAAAGTTCCCTCGAAACGTATGGCGAAGCTGAAGTTCATAAGAGCTCTAGCGATGCTAACATCACGTCCATTGTTGACGAAGATGATTCGATATTGGACCTTAACGAAGAAATGTCTTTGAAAGCAACCAACGTTATGCACACCGATAGTGTCGAACGGGTTGCACAGGATGAGTTTGAACATGAAATAATTGCAAGCAATGAGAAATCAAGCAAACCGAGAACCGAAGACAACATTCGTGCTGGCTCACGAAACGCAAAGGTGGCGTCACGAGTGTGCGCAGAGGATGCTCTTCACTTTTTAGTTCCCAAAGCAAGCAGGAGAATGTCAAGGAAACGAGGTATGCCGTGGGCGTCTTCCTCCAATGCGAGAAAGAGACGTCTCGACGCGAGCAAGCCATGTTCTTTGCAGGGTCTGCGGGCCAAATACAGGCGAACTTAGGTTAGGACAGGCATGTTTTTGTTGGACTCAAAGCGATCGATCATTCATTTCCTTACTAAGAAGGAGGAAGAAAGAAAATTACGTGGTGTGCTGCAAGAAAAACTGCTTGCGACCGACTAGTCTTTACCCAAAGGTTCAGTGCTTTATTTTTTGGGGGGAGAAGGGGGGGAGTGGGGGAGTCTTTCGATGCGTCGATCCAGACAAATTTGCGTATTCCTTCCGTTTACTTTACGAGCTTGAAGTGGTAGTTCTTGAGACGCGTAAAAGCATTGAAGCCATGATGCGAGAGAGAGAGGCCCTTGCCGGTGGCCTTGCGGCCCTGCCATGGCATGTATGGGTCCAAGTAGTCCGCACGGTTCATAAAGACAGTCCCCACATCGACGCGAGACGCATATTCCGAGGCAGCGCTCTCATCCTGAGTGAAAATGGCCGAAGTAAGGCCGTACTTGGAAGCGTTGACGCCACGAATGGCATCGTCCATTGAACTCACTTTTTGAACAGCGAGAACGGGACCAAACGACTCTTCGAACATGACCTTCATGGACGCATCACAATCGGCCAAGAGCGTGGGATTGTAGATGCGCGGTCCTGTGATGCCGGCGTCATCGTCGGTGTCGCCTCCCAGAATAACCGTCGCGCCCTTCGCCTTGGCATCTGCCACAAGTTCCGCAAGAGCGGGAATGGCCGTGGGCTGAGCCATCGGTCCCATGGCTGTCTCGGAAGCACGCGGGTCTCCAACCTTGCCGTAAGCGCTGTGGAACTCTTCCCGAGCGCGATCGAGAAACTCGTCATAGACAGACTCATGAACAAATGCGCGTTCCATACCACAGCAAGACTGGCCCGCATTAAAGAGGGCGCCGTCGACGACGGTTGCGGCTGCGACATAGAGGTTCGCGTCTTCAGCAACATAGGCAGCGTCGTTGCCGCCCAGTTCAAGCGTGCAATCGATGAATTTAGGAGCACAAGCCGCAACGCTTTCCTGCACACGCGTGCCGCCCTCAACGGAGCCCGTGAAGCTGACAAAATCATACAGTCCGGCGCGGATACTCTTGTGCAGAACATCATATTCGCACTTTTGAGAGACAACAAGACCGCTGGGGACACCAGCTGCCTTAAAAGCGCGTTCAAAGTGCTCGGAAATGAGAGGTGTGCGGAATCCGTGGTTGACAACAACCGCGTTGCCGGCCAGAACCGCGGGCACAATTGAGTTGACTGCCGTGAGCAGCGGGTAGTTGTATGGGGCCAAAGTGAGCACCACACCGACGGGCTCGCGCACGATCTTGCGGTGAAAATTTTCCGTGTCTTGGTTATTGGTGGTTTCTCCCAAGGTGTAGTCAGCGAGCGCGGTCGGAGCAAGGTCCATCATGGCAATCGCGCGTTCGCGCATGCCGCGGATCTCTCCCCGGGCGTGGGCCAGGGGTTTGCCCATTTGGCCCGTGATGTCGTTCGCGACCTCATCGGCATTTTCTTCGAAGTAGCGGAGAAAGGCTTGAACAATATCGACGCGGTCTTGGACGCTTGCGTGCCGCCACTCGGTCTGCGCGAGAGACGCGGTGTCAACGATGGAGCGTACCTCGTCGTCGTTCATCATCTTCACAGTGCAGTAAGTATCTCTCGTGAAAGGGTCATCCACTTTCCACTCGGACGCTGAGGAAGACGTGGACGCCCCGCTGCTCAGAGCGCGCCATTCTTGCAAGCCTCGTGCCGCCTTTGTTACCTGCCGGCCCAGCGGGCGGCTCGCAAGAACATTACCTAGCATCAAGGGTTCTTTCTTTGTCGAAGCTTTTTGTCCTTGTGACGCAGAGCAAGTCTGTCTAAGCTGGTCCAAGCTCTATCTCTGTCACTCGATCGCACACGCGGCTTTTCCTTGCTCGAGCGCGCGCGCGCGCGCTCTGCACTGCTTTGCCCTGGGCGGAAATCAAATTTGCAACCTGAAAGCAAAGCGAAGCGAAGCGATGCGTGCTATCTTTCTTTTTTCTTTTAGTAATTCTGTAGGCGAGGCAGGTCAACGCCACCTTATCAACGCAGCCTTGGTAGAGGTAGTATAACAGCCAGCCAGCTAGCTAGCCACGCACGGCGCTGCACACACCCGCTTGAAGGTTTTATTGGGCCTGGGAGACGGTCTCCTTGAGCTCGCCTTCCTCTTGAAGCTCTTGCACAACGTCGAGACCGCCGACAAGCTTGCCGTCGCTAAAGAGCATGGGGAAAGTGCGCCAATTTGCGAAATCTTTGAGGCCCTGGCGCACCTCCTCATCCTGAAGAATGTCAAAAGACCCGAAGGAGATGCCCTCTGCGCGCAAAATCTCCACAATCTGGCGAGAAAAGCCGCAGCGCGGCTCGTCGGGCACACCTTTCATGAAAAGCATGTTCGGCGACTGCTTGACGAGCTTGGCAAGGCGCTTGTCGAGCGCTTCGATGCCCAACTCGTCGGCAAGATCATCAGACATCTCGGCCATCTCCTGCACGATGTCGAGGCCGCCAACCAGCGAACCATTGACCCAGAGCTGGGGATAGGTCTTCCACTTTGCAAAGGTCTTGAGGTTCTGACGCACTTCTTCATTCTCAAGAATGTCGAAGGTGCTGAACTTGATGCCCTTGTCTTGCAGAAGCCCAACCATCTTTGCGCTAAATCCGCAGCGTGGCGTATCAGGCGAGCCCTTCATGAAGAGCAGCACGGGCGCCGACGAAACAAGCTTGCGCAAGTACTCATCGTCCACGATAGGGCCAGCGGGCGCGGCCTTGCGCTTCGGGGCGCCAGCGTTTGCTGCCTCAACCAAGAGTGCCTGGAGGCCCTTGCCGTCGTCCTTGGCAGCGATCTCCTTGACCACATCCGTGCCTCCAACCAACTTGCCAACGACCCAGAGCTGCGGGTATGTCTGATGATTCGCAAAGGTCTTGAGACCCTCGCGCACAGCAGGGTCTTGCAGAATGTCAAACGACACGAAACGCACCTCCTTTTCGTTAAGGAGCTCAACCATGGCGCGGCTGAACTTGCAGCGCGGTGCCTCCGGCGAGCCCTTCATGAAGAGGACAACGGCTCCGGATTGGGTCAATCGGCGCAGGCGCGCGTCAAGCTCTTCGCTGGATCCTGCCGATGGGGCAGTAGGCGCCGAGGCCGCAGCCGCGAGACTTCCTGTAGCTTCTGCTGCGGCGCCGCTGGCGGGCTTGCTCGCCGCGGCACTGAGATTCTTCTCAATGGCCACCTGCAGCTTTTGCGGGTTAGCGCCCTCAACCATGTCAACTTTTTTCGCATGCGAAAGTACGACAAAGGAGGGCACCATGGAGACTCCGAATGCCTCTGCGGCCTCGTAGGCGTTTTCTGCCTCGGCCTTAATGAATTTGACAGCAGCACCGTGCCGGCCCTGGAGCAGGCTGATCACCTGGTCCATTTGCCCTCCCGGTTTGCATGCCTCATGGAAATCAGCCCAGAAATACACAATCACAAGGGTGTTCTGCGAATCTCAGTCAAAACGAGTTAGCTGTTGTTCCCGCGTTTATCATCGGCACCCGTTGCGGAGCACCGGGAGACGTAGCGCGCCGCCAGCCTCGAGTGACGCGATGCGTGAAGAGGCCAGACTCTAGATTTCGTTTCCCGTCCTCTCTGCAAACTCGCGCCGCCTGCCAGCAGGCCCGAGCGCGTGTAAGACCGAACGTACCGTGTTCGCGGCGACTGCTTGTCGCAGCTCCTCCGCATTGGCGACCTCCATCGTGCGTGTCAGTGGCAAGGGCGGCGGGCGTCTCCAAGCTCGGAACTCGCGCTTCTGGCTTTGCCGACGGCTGGCTTGCTTGCTTGCTTGCTTGCCGCCTATTATTTTTTATTTTTTATTCTTGTCATTCTTCACTGTCAATGCAGTGCAATGCAGTAGGCACTACAATGCAATACTATGCAATGCAATGCAATGCAATGCAATGCAATGCAATGCAATGCAATGCAATGCAATGCGTGCAAGGGATAATCGTCAGTCTTGGCCGAGAGCATTCGGCCTTGGCCAAGGTCAACTGCAAGCACAGGAGAGCAGCTAAAGTAGAAAGCAGCAAGAGCGGTAGCAAAAGGGTTTTGAAATGGTGATTTTTCTGGAAAATGTCATGGCGTGCCAAGAGGGCATTCGCGTCAACTGCAAACGAATGAGGTCATGTATACTTGCAACGAGAGGTTGGGTGAGGTGAGGTGAAGTGAAGTGAAGTGAGGTGAAGTGAAGAAAGATGGCGTGATGGGCGTCAGGACTGAGAGCATGAATTCTTTCCTTGACAACGTCGTCGCGAAGAGTTCGGACGGTCGACCAGACCAGTGAATGAAAGGGCTAAAGTCAAGCAATCATCCAAGTTTTACGTGGTCAAAAGGTCGATTTAGGCCATGAGCGTAGCAGGCGCCGTAGGAATATCGACCCCGTGCTCCTCAAGCGATGAGCGAAGCTGCAAAATGTACGCCTTGGCAGAAGTGAGCTCAGCCTCGAGCTCTCGCGCAGTTTTCAGCGGCTTGAGCGTCGAGGTGGGCGCCTCTTCGCCGGCCATTGCAGCACGATCTTTCGGGTCGAGCGAGGCGAGGATGGGACTCGCGTTCTTGCCTGCAAAAAAATCATCCGCAGAGAGCGCTGCCTTGCCAGCATAAGCATCTGGGAAAAGGTCAGGCTGGAAGACATCAGACTTGCGCGGGCAAATGAAGGACAGCGGCTCGACAGAGTTCTTGGTGAGCTTGAGGAAGCGCGTCACCTCGCACCGCGTAACGTCGCAAGAGCGCTTCGGCACGATTGCAATGCCCTTTGCTGGGGACGACGCGCGGTAGTCGCCAACGTGGAACTGGAAGGGGGCTTCGCCCGTAATTTCGAAGTAACGAATGTTGCCGTCACCTTTGCCAGCCAAATACAACAGGTTCGTGCCTTCGTCGAAGAACGGCATAATGACGCCTGCGCCCTGATCGATGTCGCAGGTCGCGAGGGGCTTTTCGAGATTCCGTGGGTCCCACACCTTGAATTGGCGCTTGCTGCTTCGCGTAAAGCCCACGCTGCAGAGGTTGCCGCCAGCACCGAGAAAGGTGAGCTTGGAGGTCTTGGCGCCATCGTGGGCAAGCACCTTTTGTACGGTCTCGCCATTGCGAGGGTCCACAATGCGGAGAAACTTGTCCTTGGCAGACGTGGCGAGAAGGGAGCCGTCATAACTCCACACAACATCCTGGATGAGCTGCTCGCTGTCGGCGCAGGTTGCCACGCTCTCAGCCCGCTGCACGTCCCAGATCTTGACCGTGGAGTCTGCCGAACCCGTCGCAAGGACATTTTCGGCCGTCGGGTGGTATCTCACGACAGTGACCTTCTTTTGATGCTCGGCCATGTTAACAACGGGGTCCATGATGTTCTCGGTGAGGCCGCCACGAGGCAGAGCCCAAACTTTGACGGTGCAGTCGTCGCCACCGCTCGCCAGCATATGCTCGTCGAAGGGATTAAAGTCAAAGTCCAAAACGGCGCCCTTGTGGCCATCCAGGACCGGAAGGCAGGGGTCGAGCTTGCCGCAGTCCGCGAGCGGCACGACTGTCAGCGCACCGCCACCGGTCGTGACAGCGTAGGCCAGGAATGTCGTGTTGGCCTTGATGTAGTTGTGGTCGCCCGTGGCGGAGCTGATGCGAAGTCCATGGTACTGGAACTCCTGCTTCGCCGGCTCGCAGTACACGTGCCTGACCTTGCTCGCGCGAACAATGCGGCTCATCTTGCTCGATCTTCTAGATTTCGGAGAGGATTTACTATTTTTTCTTTACTGTTCCGTCTCTTGTCGATTTGCTGCTTGCAAATCTCGACGAAGAGGTGTTTGCTCTTTATCACTTGTGCTTGAAAGAGAAATGCCAGCTTATCCACTTGATGCGCCCTTTTCGTCTTGTACAAGCCCTTTGATTGTTCATTGATTTCCCACACAGATTTGGTGACAACCGAAGGGCAACTCTTGGTGATGGATCACATCGCCTTGGGCATGGCCTCTTTTTGACCGCCTGCCTCCCTTTGGCTCCCTCGTTTCTTCGCGCAATCGGTCGAGGTGCATTCAGAAGTCGTCCACCCTCTGCCAGCAATGCCTCGGAGAAAATGGGAACCCGAAGGGGGGGGGGGTTAAGGGTCGAGGAACGAAAGGCAATGGGGGGGGGTGGTGAATGCTTTTCGTAAAAGAGAGAGGGGGAGAGGACGAAGGCGAAGGTAGAGGAAAAGGGGAAGAGGAGCAGGAGAAGAAGAAGAAGAAGAAGAAAAAGAAGAGGGAACGAGTGGAAGGTGCCATGGTTGTCTGGGTCGTATTTTCGTGCCCTCTGCGAAACCCAAAATTTGTGGTATCATGAAGATTCCTCGGTTGAATACTACATACACACTATATTGCCAAGGATTGTCCCTGATTCCGGAGGATAGTTGGAATCGTGCCTGCTAACACTCACCAGAAACAGTGTCCGCCCTCCCTCTTTGAGGCAATGCGAGCAGGTTTGGTCTATACTCAAGTTTTCTCTCAACTGACGTCGATGACGGCTTTGGCCCGCCGTGCTCCAAGGACAAACAAAGAGAGGGACGAATGGGACGGAAAATTGAGATTCCTCGAGGGTTGCACCAAAGTTCTTTAAGAGCATGCGTGCTTGATCCAATGTCTGACACCTCTCCGACCCAATGGTAGACATCTGCTTGGCTGGCTGCAACCGGTGCTCAATGCCGCACGGGCATCCAAAGCCATTCGCCGCGTCCGCCCCCCGGTGGGCAGAATGAAAAATAAAAATAAAAATAAAATCCTCGCACTAACAAAGTGGGACCATTCTGCGCAACCCATTTCCAAGAGATCGATCCCAGTTTGCGTGAAACGACTTGTTTTCTTCACCACCGAAGCGATCTATTCTCTGCTGCTGTTTTTTCTTCACACAGGAGACGCGCGCGACACTGAACGCGTGGCAAGGCATTTTGCTTTTTCATGTCTCCTTGCGCCATTGGAAAAGCGAAAGGGCAGGTCGACGACGCCACATGGAGGATGCGTGTGTGAATAAACGAGGTCAAGAGCGTCCGAAAATCGTCCACGGAACAAAGAAGCATGCAAACTCCGAGACTCTCGAGACTCGCCGAGATGCACACATTCGGAGCCGGAAGACCCCAAGACGCACATGCGAGCCAAACAAGGCGAGCGAGTGGAAAAGCGTGAACGGTCAGGAAGGCTCGTGAATCTCGGCTCCAGTGGAACTCACTACGCCATGCCATCATGAGGCACACATACGCGAGACCTCCTAATAATCTGACGAGAGACGCAGAAACCCACTCGTAGAGTGCGTAGGAGAACCACAGATACAGATGGGACAGAAAGATCATGCCTAATATCAGAACGCCAAGCGCAGTGGATGCCATCTCAGCCCGCATGATCAATACAGCCTCTTTCGACGGCTCGAGAAGGAACGGGCTTTTGCACGTAGTGCACGCTGATACCGCGTTTGGCGCACAGGATTTTGCTCGCCACGCGTCGAGGCATGTTCGATGGACCCAACGGCAACTTCCTCTGCATGCGCACGGTGCAATGAGCTCATCGATGTCATTGAGAGCCCTGTCGCCGTAACAGTCGCGTGTGGTATCCCTCATTGCCGCATCCAGACTCGTGGCATCTTTGTCATTGCCGCTGTCGTCTCCGCAAAGGCAGAATCTGCAGCACCTCGAAGGCTGACCATCAGCTTCAAGAGCGTCCATGCCTCTGACTGACTGGCTGACTGACGAATGCAAGGCACAGTGCTCGCTTTGTTTACGAGGTATTCTTTCCTCGCCTGTACGAGTAAGCTCCTCGCGCTTGCCGTCGCCTGCCTTCGCTGCTGTTCGCCTGTATATCTGTTGCGCTCGCTCCTTGTGCCACGCGCCCCGCGCCTCAGCCCCGTGCTTGCTTACTTGCTTGCTTGCACGCGTGCCCGAGAATTGCGGGACCGGGCCGGTTCTGCTGGTCCCGCTCGAGGGACTCCTGCTCGCTCTTGCACGCCGCTCCGACACTGCGCTGCGCCGCGGCGCTTCTCCCTTGCCCGCCCGCGCCCGCTCGCTCCCTCTCGCAGTTCGCCGACTGCGCGCGGCCGCGGGATGGTCTGCGTCCCAGGCCGTGTGCTCGGGCTGCTCGCCCCGATTGGACTCTCGTGTCAATGTTCGAAAGAGGGAGGAAGAGGAAGCACGGGCAGGAAAGAGGGCAAAAGACCCAACGCTGGACCCCGGAGAACAGGCCCATCGCACGGGCACGACTCCGCGGCGGCGTTAGGTCGCTTTGGGCAAAACACGCCGCGCGCAGACAAGCAAGCAAGCAAACGAACCGCGGACCTTGGCAGTCGCAAGCAACCCACCCACCCGGCCGGCCGTGACGATGGAGCCCAGCGCGGGCGGGGTGGGCGCTGCGCAGGACGGTGGCGGGCACCAGCAGCAGCGCGGAGCCGAAGCCGCGGAGGATGCCGCAGGGCCTGACGCTCGCCAAGACGAAACGCACGAGCTGCCCGTAGCTGGAAGCGTCGAAGACGACGTTGATGAGGTTGACGAGGACAAGGACAAGGACAAGGATAAGGAAGTAGATACTCACGATAACGTAGAGGAAGAAGGCCTCGTCCAGGGCGAATCAGCGCCAAGGGGGGAAGAGCTGACTCAGAAAGAGAATGGGGATAATGATGACCATGGAAAGAGTAGCGATGATGATGATAATGATGATCATGGCGATGCCGCAAATGCAAGCACAGCATCAACGGATGAGCAGCAAGTTGAGCAAGTTGAGCAACAGGAGCAGGAGCTACAAGAGAAGCAACAACTGAAAGAGGCTCGGCAGCAGCAAGACGAGGAGGAACAATCAATTCAGCGTGAAAAGGCAGAGCGTGCATGGCTTCGAAGACAAAAAAACGTAGTGATCTTCAGTCGCGCCGGCAAGCCCATCTACTCGAGCGGAGGCGACGAGTTCCAGCTGTCGTCAATCTTTGGGCTACTACAAGCCATGCTCGCCAAGACAGATGATCGACTCAGGGTGATTCGCGCAGGCAAGAACTTTGTTATTGTCTTTGCAGCGCGCGGACCCTTGCTTTTGGCGGCAGCTTCGCGTGGTCAGGAGCCTGTGGGCTACCTGCAAGTGCAGCTCGAATACATTTACGCGCAGATTCTTTTCCACTTTACACTTACGGCGCTGATGGACACCTTTCGCAGACGCCCTGGATACGACATGCGCGGAATGCTCGGAGGAGCCCGAACAGAACTGCTAGGGGTGGTCGAGCTCGCAGAGTCAACCCCTACGCTCATGCTTGAAGCCGTGCCAACGCTAGCGATTCCGCAAGATGCTCGCACCCAGGCCATCAACACGCTCTACACCGCTCGCCAGTCCAATCTTTTGTACGCTATTTTGCTCGCTGACGATAAGCTTGTTGCTTATATCTCACCGAAACGTCATCCTTTGCATGCTTCAGACTTGGTGCTTTTGATCAATTTTGTGCACAATGCCAAGCAGCTGCGCTCGCAAGAGACATGGACGCCCCTTTGCCTACCAGCCTTCAACTCAACGGGATTCCTACATGCTTATGCGGCTTATCTGTCAGAGCATCTCTGCCTCCTTCTTTTGTCATCGGGCGAGTCCCTCGACCAATTTCACTTTTGTTCAGAGACCAAGACCAAGATAGCCTCTCAGCTCGCTTCGACTGGCTTGCAGACGCGCCTTGAAAGAGCACTTGCGGCGGGCGACATTGCACCAGAGGCGTGTGAGGCGGCTACCTCAGTGCACCTCGTGTACCGATCGCTCAAGTTTGATCAGTATTTCGAAACAAGAGTCGCAAGTCATGCCCCGCTTCACAAGACGCCTCCAGCGAGACGTAGACTCCTTTCCCGCTATGTCAACGTTAGCGAGAGGCTTCATAGCAATTCGCGTCGAATACAGGCTGTCGCACCCTTGCCCTCTGCGCAAGATGGCAACGGGGACGGTCAGTATCCGCAGCATCAGCATCAGCATAGTCAGCAACAACAACAAGAACATCAGCAAGAGCAACAGGAAGAGGAGGGTTCCAAATTTTCCGCCACCTCGTATATTGACTCCTGCGAACAGGGCCATTTGTGGGACGTTCGAGAAACTGAGGCCGTGCTTGCTGTTGTCAGTCCTGGGCAGTATGAACTCTACGCAGCATTTCATATATTTACGAGCGCTACGCAAGCCATGGCTTGCGTCGCACGATTTGCGGCGTGGGCACGGGCGGCGCGTCACGAGCGCTTCATGTCAAAACCAGCTACATGGTAGCTTTAGCGCACCAGCAGATGGGGCAAGAAGGGCAGAACAGTCGATCAACGCAAGCGTCGAAGAATAAAATCTGTTCTCGAATCCTTCCTTCAATCTTTGCTTCGAGAATGTCTTTATGCGCCCGGCACATGGATCGTGATTCTGTGTTTCGCTGGAAAGTGATTTGCATGCGCCAGATGGCGCACGTCCTTGCTCGATGCTGGGATCTTAACTTTATATCTCTTAATCCTCCTTTTCCTGTTTTTTTTTGTTGGTGATTAGGTGATGTGGAAACGGTTGCTCGTTCGATCGTACATTCGTTCGTACGTTCGCGAGTTTGTTTTGTTTCTTCAGCCGTGCTTGAATGTCATGATGAAGATCTGCCCAATACTAATGTACACTAGCAGCTTATTTTCGTGCGTAACGAAGCTACCAAAGCTCTTGCCCACCATCGTGTGCCAGGCCCCACCACGAGCGTCAACAAGGGTCTCATTGATGGCCTGCGCCATCTCAAAGTGACGAGAAATCTCTCCTTTTTGCAAACTATGTAGCGCCTGTAGTTCAAATTTTTTTTGTTAATGTAATGTCCAGACCCTTTGCAGACTTGTAGTATCACGTACCTTATTTGTTGCCTCCAAAACTGCTGCTACGAGTTCGGGATCGGAGTTCGGGTAGTGGTTTTTCACGTGGCCAAATGCCGATACCAGCTCCCCGTCTCCAGGTCTCCTCTCGCCGGCAGTCGCGGTCGCGGTTGCGCTCGCGGCTACCATGTTGCAGACCCGCCCACGACTCCTCCAAGCCCTTTTGGCTTCGCTGCGCTTGGCTTTATTCACGCTCCGCCCACCTCGAGGCGTCGCGGGCTACCCGACATTGCGATGCCGTGCCATCTCGTACTTCGAGTCGGCCGTGCGCTGAGGGCTCTATCTCTCAACGGTCTTCTCCCCGGTATTCTTCCGAAGCGGGGGGGTGTGATAGACACATTCTTAAAGGATACAATGTCGACTCCTTTTTTCCCCACTTTCTCTACTCAAAATCTTCCATCCTTGCACCCAACATGCACCTCTCAATCTGCCGAGGGTACTTTTCAGGATTCTTTTCATTCCCCGAACGTAGAAGCGCTACGCTTCACAAGCAAGGCCGAATCGAAAATCCCGCAGAGAGGTGCGACATAGCCCCCCACCGGGATAACTTCCGCCGGATGCTCCCGGCGCCGCGAGGCCCGGAGAGAGTAGACGCGGCTCGAGGCGGCGGCGAGGAGATCGCCGCGCGCGAGGCGATGGAGGCGGCGGCGGCGGCGACGCGGGGGGGCGCGGGAGAAGGCGGCGGCGGCGGCGGCGGCGGCAGCAGCAGCAGCAGCAGCAGCAGCAGCAGCGGGGTGCGAGATGCGGGGGGCCCGGATTTGCGCGATGCGATCAACCGGTACGCCGGGTTCACCAAGGTCCAGAGGCTGCACGCGGCGCTGGAGGCCGCCAAGGCGAGCGGCGATGCGGCGCGGCTGAAGCAAGTCGTGGAGGTGGGGATGCAGTGCGCTCGTGAAGATGACGTCCCCGATGCCTACCTCGCTTTTGCAGGGGCGGGCGCAGGTGAAGGCTTGAGCTTGGCAACAGACAAAGCCTGGGCCGAGCAACGCAAACACGAGTTGGAGCTGGAATTACAGCGCTTGGAGCAAGAAAGAAATGCAGCTCGCGCTGAGATGGTCAAAGAAAAGATCAGAATGTGTCTCAACGCAGTCGGCGACCTCCACTACCGGTTGGGCCTGTTCAATGAAGCGCTCAAATCGTACACGCGCGCCCGCGATTATGGCTCTGACAGCGCGCACCACCTCGATACTGCACTTCGGGTGATCCGCTCCAGCCTCGGCGCAGGAAACTTTGCCAATGTGCCATCCTGGGTGAACCGCGCAACAACCATTCTCGCGGGCCGCCAAGAAGTGGACAAAGAAGCTGCCGCAAAGCTGCACGCGGCCTCTGGCCTGGTGAATATGTGGCAGGAAGACTACCAGGCGGCCGCCGTAAGCTTTTTGAATGTGGGCCTCGAGTTGGGGAACTCCTTTAGAGACGTCATCACCTGTGAAGACGTGGCGCTCTACGGGGGAATCTGCGCGCTCGCCAGCTTTGATAGGAACGAGCTGCGCAGTCGCGTGCTCTCGCACTCAAGCTTTCGGACAATGCTCGAGGCCGTGCCGTCTGTGCGAGAGATGCTGAGTGACTTTGTTGGATCGCGGTACACGGCTCTTTCGCAAGGGCTTGCCAAACTCCGTGTCTCGGCTGCCGAGGATTTGTACCTGCGCAAATGCTGGGCGGACCTCGCTCGCAGCATTCAAAGACGCTGCCTCAAGCAGTATATTTTACCCTTTTCCTCGGCCTCGCTCGACCTTATGGCCACCGTGTTTCATAATTCCCGCGATAAGATCGAGCGCGACGTTGCCAAGCTTATTGTTGACCAGGAGATATCAGCCACGATCGACCGGGAGTCAGGATTTCTTGACGTAACAAGCGAGAATCCACGAGAAATGGCCTTTCGCGAAACCTTGCGGGTTGGCAAGCGCTTCGCGCTTGACCTTGAGGCTTCCATCCTTCGCAGCAGTCTGCAAAAAAGCGGTATTATATACGCTGGACCCAGCATGGAATCGAGTGATGATCCAGCTGGAATGAGTGCAAGTCTTGGCGATGACCCGAGTGATCGCGGCGGATCCGGACCCAATCTTTCTCATGACGGCGGTGATGTTGATACGGGTGAGTCTGAGAACGAGTCCGATGTGGAAATGGACGACAGTGGTGACAGATCTGCCATTGCGACGCCCAGCTGAGTGCGCACGCCGCCGAGGCTGCAAGCAGAACAAAGAAAGACCCGTCACATTCTCATTTCTCCTTTGATTTGCGAGGAACAAGATAATATTGCCAGAAGTAAAGAAGTAAGTGCCGAATTTGTAGTTGGTTGATAAAGGTTTGGAACTGTGTATGGGGTTCGAGGCATCACGAGCGTGTTGGTCTCAACGACACAGAGAGCAGAAAGCATACTTGAAGACTTCTTTTATTTCGAATGAGTGGCTGGCTGGTTGGGTTGCCTAAGTGACTGATCAGCTACGGAAGATATCCAAGGCGCCGCAAGGCTTGCTCCTCCTCGACCGCAATGGAAAGATTGTACGTTGGCTTAAGAAAACTCGATGCAGCATCCGACAAGTTGTATTGCCCTGGTCCCGGCGTTGAATCCCGAGCATAAGCCGTACCCTGCCGACGTGGCGTTGGTGATTGAGGATGCGCTCGATGCTGGCCAGCTCCTCTTCGCTTTGCCTTTGCGACCATTGGCTCGCCCTTGTAATACTGACCAGGCCCTGGGACGTCAGCATCTTCAGAGCGAGCGGCTCGAAATCGATCTCCGCTGGATTCCATGATTCCCTTGTGAGTCGTCGCTCCTTTGCGTGCAAGGTCTGCTGCAAGACTCTGCACGCGATCCACATCGTACGCTCCAGGATCGGGCCCCGGTTGGGCCCGTGCGCCGGACCAGCGGCGGGTCTTCGACGCAAATACCGAGGCGTATGCTTTTGATTCGCGACTCGCCAATGTTTTCGCGCGCGACGAATGGGCTCGACGCCGCCTCTCGATCGCACGAAGACGAGCTTCCTGCTCAGTATTATCCTTCTGGACCTTTGCTGGGGCTCGTCGGAAACGGCAGCTTGAGCTGCCAAACGGCGCCTTTTTTCGCTTGGGCCCTGTGGCCAAATTGAGCATCAAATCATCCACCATACCGGGAAGACGATACTTTCCAATACCGGGACCTTCCGTTGCCTTTTTCGACTCTGGGATGCGCGCGGAGCTGGAACAAAATCCAACACCAGGGCGATGTACCTGTTGAGCTGTGGAAGCCCGCTGCCAGGTGTCGACAAAACTACTCTTGGGTGGCATGAAATCTGGCCCACCGAACTCATCGTCATCATTTTTACACGCAGGATCATTGAAGCGAGACGAAGTGCTTCCAAAGCCTTTGGCTCGCACGTTGGGGGAACCTTTGATCCATTGCTTGGAAGAAAGCTCGTGAATGGCGTACTGGCCAGGTCCAGGCATCTCTGCTGCAGCTTTGGGAGCGCCACTCGTTCGCTGGGATGTGGAGGCAAACGACGAGTGGAGCGAAGGTCGAACAAAGTCCGCCAATGTCGGGTTGAGAAGCGCACAGGCGTGCTGATTTTCGCCAGCGCTCTCTTTATGATAATGACCCGGCCCAGGCACGGCGTTTGGCCGCTGCCCTACGGTGCGCGGTGCCTGCTTGTCGAATGCAACAGAACCTCGTGCGCCAGACCATGTTGGGGTTGATCCGCTGTACTCTCCAGGACCAGGACATCTGCCTCGAGCACTCGATGCGCGTCGCCGGGGACGAATCTTACCTTCGGAATCAACAACGTAGCCATGCGAAAGGTCGCCGGCGGGAATGGACGGAGCTGTGGTTTCGTGATCAAACGCTGCGAAAATTTCCGTATCATGCCCAAAATCTTTCACTTTTTGTGGTCGCGCAGGAGGAGATTGGCAGACTTCATATTGTCCTGGTGCAGGCATCGATGCCTTGTCCCGATTGCTATCTTGGAAACGCTTCGTGCGGGACTTAAACGCGCCTTGGCAGCCAACGCCAAGCGTTTCTGGGCGCTTTGTGGCGTCGTAGTATTCTCCTGGGCCAAGATTGACCTTTCCACGCTGAGGTGTGTCGCGAAGCGAAGTCGATAGGAATGGTGCTCGGGAGCTCGCTTTGGTGCGGTCCCGCAGCATGGCGGTTCCCGTCTCGACGTCATAGTGTCCTGGGCCAATGTCTTGGGTGCAATTTGTCTCAGGTACGAAGCCGTCGATGCGGCATGTTTCACGGGTGGTTCGATGAACAAAAGCCATGCTTTCTTTTCGCCAAGCGGAGGCCTTGGATCACGTCAAATGTCTCGAATTGTCCTTGAATGTTTCCAGCGCTTCACGTGCACCTTTATAGGCGCGCGGGTTTCTCGCTGCAACACGCGGCAGCTTCGCGCGCGCCCCCTTCCTGGTTCCCTCCCTAGTCAGCCAGCCAGCCAGCCAGCCAGCCAGCCGGCCAGCAGTGGTGTTTGGCGGCTCTCCCTCTCGCTTGCTTGCAAGCAAACGCCCCTGTAAGTCGAGGCGAGCGCTATACGTCACAGCGCGGCAAAAGCGGCCGCGCGTTCGCACATTCCTTTGAGAGCGCGTGTGTACGCTCGTGCGACGTTCTCACTAAATTGGACAGCCCCCGTATTTGGCTTCCGAGCCTTGGTTACATCTTGGTCACACGGCAGATAGCCTGCCGGGACCTCGCCTGCTCATAGGCCTACCTAATCAAACAGTTTAGGCCTCTCAAGGAAAATAATCTGCAGTGACGAGCACCAACACTGTTACGTAGGCCCTACCTTGCAAGGCCTTGACTTTTTTTCCAATTTCAAGTCAAAGTTCAACTTTTTCCCAAGGAAACTTTTCACCGGACATAACGGATAGTCTGCTGGAAGCAACCATCCGCCTCGGCCGAGTCGATCATCCATGGACAGTTTAGTCGCTTGATGGGCATTGAAGTCGAACACTACAGGAATAACGGCTCAGAGCGTCGAAATCTGTCGCGCGAATTTCGTGGCAGGCGCAGACTTGATTGAGCAGAAGGGGTTCACTTTTAGGTGGCGCATGGGTGCTCAAGAGCGAAGCGCAAACTACGCTCTTGACATCAAGCAGGCCTTCGTCTAGACTGCGAAGGCACGCGCATTTGCGTGCTGGCACGTTCTTGCGCGAGTGCGCGCGCTGTCGAGAGCGCGAAGGAACCCCAATGTCGAACTCCACCAGTGCACCATACAAAGTGCATCCTTCAGAGAATGTTGAAGCGTCAGAAGGAGAAAATTTGGCCGCAGAGGAAAATCATGTCACGGACGCCACCTCCATCGCAAGAAACCAAGAAGACGGAGGAGGACTTCCGCAGACATCACCGGGACTCGACTTTGCGGGCATCGTTCTTGCTCGGCGGGCAGCGAAAAATTTTCGGAAAAATGTTGAGAAATCGGCTCGCCTGCCCGAGGGTCGCCCCCAGCGAACGGGCAACGAGCTTGATAAAAGGACGTTTTCTGCCGCGCAAATACGAACCCTCGAGGAGAAGTTTACCGCCAGATGTCTGCAGACCGAAACGATAGGAAACGCTAAGGATGGATCACGTTGGCTAACGCTACAACAACACCATGCGCTTTCGGAAACACCAAAGCGGGCTTCCATAGATTTGCGGGACATCGGAAGCGTCCTGACGTCGCCTAAATTGCAAGAGCCACCATCACTGACAGACGTATTGCAAGCCTCTCGCGCATCGTTTTATGAGTTGGCTTTTGGAATCATCGATTATGACAATCCGTACAAGTATGTCTGGGACTGGGTAATCATCGTGCTGACCTTTTACAGCATCATCCTTATTCCTCTGCAGATTGCATTTGCAAATGAGCTCGGTTCGCATCTTGTTCTGAGCCTCGTGAGCCGTATTACCGACATTGTATTTATTGTGGATGTCTACTTGAATTTCCGAACGGCGTATCTGGATGAAGACAGGTATGAAATTAAAGAACGCAGGCAGATTGTACGGCGCTACCTCAACACATGGTTTGTCGTCGATTTTCTCGCGTGTATGCAGTTCGATCTCATACTGAAAGGCGTGGTTGCAGATGAGTATCAAGTTTTCTTTCCCATCAATAAGCTCGCGCGTATTACACGTGTCATCAAGAGGCTGGATGAAATGGTGCTGACCGGTTATCTGCGCATCGCCAAGCTGCTTGGCACTTTTCTTGTGATGGCTCATGTGATCGGATGCATGTTTTTTGCGCTCGGACGAATCGAGGCGCTGTATAGTGATACGGGTCACTGGTTGCACGAATACAGTATTATCGATAGGTCAACGGGTTTTCAATACCTTTCGTGCCTGTATTGGGCATTTGCGACGCTAGGCACCGTGGGGTACGGTGACATTGCAGCGGTGAGCTTCTGGGAGCGCGGATTTGCAATTGTGGTCATGTTCTTTGGATCGATCATGTATGCATCGATCTTTGGAACCTTTACAAATCTGATCCAGGAGCGGGACAGGCATCGAAATCAGTACAATGAGCGCGTGGCGCGCATTAATGACTTTGCGCGGTCAAATCATTTGCCGCGTTTCGTCCGCGAGCGGCTTGTTCGCTACCACGAGGCGACCTGGCAGCTTCGCAAAGTTCTCGTTGGAGATATTATGGAAGGCGTTCCAGAGTCTGCGCAGATTGATATAATGGTCTTTCTCTACATGGATCTCGTGCGCACAGTGCCAATATTTTCGAGATGCTCCCAGCGTCTTCTCGAGAAAGTTGTCATGTGCTTCACGCAAGACATCTTTCTAAGTGGCGACTTTCTCATGCGCCAAGGTGATGAGGGACGGGAGTTGTTTTTCATTGTCAAGGGTGATATTGAAGTGTACACGCACAAAGGTAAGAACGCAGATGTCGCAAACATGGACTTTGACGATATCATCGCAGATAGTTACTTTGTGGTATCGCGCGGGCCTGGCGCTTTTATTGGCGAAGGGTCGCTGCTTTACGGTGAGCGCCGCGGGGCCTCGGTTCGAGCGGTGGCCCCGGTAGTTCAAACTTTGACATTGACCAAGGATGCCTTCATGTCCTGTGTACGCGACTCTCCTGAGGTACTGAAGATGATGCGGGGTGTTGCATCCCGTCGCGCTAAAGAGAGCACAACGTCCCGAAAATCGCAGATGCCTACCCAGGTCACCTCTGGGAGTGTCATCTTTTCGAGTCTTCGCAAGTCAATGACACAGAATCAGCAGGAAAAAGAAAAAGAAGACTTGGAAGGTCAAGATCAAGACCAAGATCAAGACCATGATCAAGATCAGGAGCAGGATCAAGGTCCCAATCAAAATGAATCTGCGGCTTTAAAAATAGCGAACGAAGCTAGCGGTGGTGAGACTGGTGCTGGCGGTAGCGGTGGTACAGATGGCGCTCATGACGCCATGAAAGATTCGGACGCGGCTGATGTGCATTCCACTCGAGTATCTTCGATATCTAAAGCGATTCCTGCCATCTTTCAAAGGAATGTTCGCGCAGATTCGACGCGCTCTCTCGACAGAGGAGCACCTGAGCGCGTGTCACCCGAAAAGTTCTCTCGTTACAGTACAATGAATGTCAAGCCCGGGCGTCAATCGATCTTTGCTCCTGCTGGAGACAAGCTCGCCAATCTCTCACATGCACGCGATGAGTCCGAACCCCTGAGCCGCCCATCATTTTTGTCCACCGCACAACCTAGCGCATCGAATATCTCGGAGGACGCGGCGCGAGAGATGGACCAGGCTGCTGAAGACGCGGAAGAAGATGACTTTGATAACTCTCCGTTTTTCCCGTTGCACAGAAACTCGAGCTGCTACAGTTCTTTTCGCAGTAATCGCGCTGAAGTTGAGGTCAATCTGGAGGTAGCGCATCGTCTCGATGCGGTGCAGATTGCCCTCGCGGAACTTCTTGCAAATCAAGAGGAGCGCTTTGCAGCGCTTGAGAAGAAAATAGCAGACCAGCCGGGAACTCCACGGTCCAGCAAGGCTTCAAATGGATCCTGTTCCTCTACCTCTGCACAACAAGCTGACAAGAGTCGAAGCTTAGATTCGCATGACAACTGATACATCTCCAAAACAATTCCTCCGAGAGCGAGGAAGTTGGCCATGTATCTCTAATTTTTAATATTTGTAGAAATCATATTTGTTTTGTTTGCTCGAATACGTGATTTTTCCATACGCAGAGTACCAGGTCGTGATCTCTTATGTCATTCGGCAAGTAATAATGGTTACTTGCCGGCGTTACAGTATAACGCTTAGCGCGAGAACGCAGTTCGCATTGTCTGCCTCAATTGAGCGATCTTCTTGCGAATTTTAGGACTCGGTCGCTTGCGCGCCGTGTCAAGCTCGCCGCGAACCTCTTGCGGAAGGGCATCTGGCCCAGCGCAAAGCAGAAGGCCTTGGTTCTTGTAAAAGTCCTCCTCACGACGAGGGGGCGTGAGCACAACGTGGAGTGATCCGCAGGAAGCCCCGGCCGCGTCAATGTGTTCAGCCCAGCAGTACCAAAAGGCAAGGAATGGCGACGTTGCTGTTTTCCCCTTGGCAATGCTGGTGGAGCCCTCGGCTGCGGACACCCATGCAGGAGGAAGAAACTTGTAGCGCCCTCGTGCAAGAGGGACAAGAAGTCGAGGCTGCTTGTCACCGCAGGCGTCCGCGTAGTAAGGCTTAGTGTAGACGAAGTTTGGCATGAGCAGGAAAAAAGGCTTGCCTGTGCTGGCAGCCCATTGGATAATGCGCTCCATGTGGTCGCCGCTGAAAGGCGGGTTCGTGACGACAACGTCGAATTCTGGCGTCGAATTAGTTTCGATCATCTTGTAAAAGTCCTCACAGCGGTTGTACACATTGTCAAAGCCGAGCAAGCCCAAGGTACGTGCAGACCGCCCAGCGCAATAGTACGGGTCATAAATTTTCAGATCTGCTCTAGACTTTTGCAACTTGGTGGCCACGGCATCCAATAAAGCTGCCAGGTCCTGGAATGCTTCTTTTGGCGTCTCACAATGGTCGCTCTCATCCGTAGGGAACGGGAATGTGTTGGCGCTGCTAGGCGTACTGGTTTTTACGGGATGATGATGATGAATCGACGATGAATAGCTATTCTTGTTCATCTTCTTGCTCTTCATCTTATTCTTTGTCGTCGTCGTTGGCAAATTTGAGGAGTTATGAACATGCTCGCGCACCCTGCCCTGCCCGAGAGGCTTTCCCCCGACATGAGTATCGAGATGCTCGAGCCGCTTGACGCGCTTCTTGACGCGGGGCTGCTGCAGGAGCGAGAACCCCGGTTCACCAAGAGTCTCCTCGTCCGCCTTCGCCGCCGCGCGGGGCGCACCGCCCTTCGCGCCTTCGTCCGCGGCGCCTTCCGCTGCGCCGCCGCCTCGCGCCGCAGCAGAGAACCATCCCCTGGCCTGCTGCGCGCCCGCCGCCCGCGCGCGCTTGCGGCCGCGCGCCATCGCCGCCGCCCGCTCTCGTGGCCAGTGCCGCGTTTGGTCGCTGCCGCCGGAGTTCTTCGGGACCCACTGTGCCCCGTCCTCCCCCTCCCGCTGCTGCTCCGCTTTGAGAGGGGCGACGGTCCGGACGGCGGTCGCCTCTGTGGAGGTGCGGGTCGCGAGATTGACAATGTCCAAGGGGGTCAGACCACACGAAGTCCGCCCAAAACCTTGCGACTGTGTGGTAGACTGTGGGCGTATCTTTTGGCTTTCATTTTGCTGCGAAAATCGCGGTAAAAACTTTCCGCGCCCGCGCTTTCTTCGCCAGGCTTCCTCGTCGTAGGGCGTAGCTAGCGTTAACCGTAGCCGCGTCCGCGTGCAACCGCTTCAGCCTGCGCCGCGGCCATTCACACATAGCCGACTTGCGCGCCGCGGCGCAAGTGCGAAATGGCGCCATTCTGCACTTGCAGCGCCGGCTCGCAAGTTGAAGAACGGGCCTCGCCAGGCAGGGCGCGGCAGAGACAGAAAGGGCCGACGCTCACTCGCGCTCGCGGACGCACGCACGCACGCACGCACGCACGCACGCACGCACGCACGCTCGCGCGCGCGCACGCACGCACGCAAGCCCGCTCGCCCCAGCCGCTCGCTCCTTCGCGCCTGAGCTCGCCTGCTCGCCCCAGCCGCGCGCGCGCTCGCTCGCTCGCTCGCCGAGGAGAAGAAGGAGAAGGAGAAGAAGGAGGAGAAGACCGCGTTTGTCGACGAGGAGAAGGAGCAGGAGAAGATGTCCGCGTTCGGAGACCTTGGAAGCGGGCAGGCGCCCACCGGAGAGAATGTGAAGGCCGGCGTGGACCTCTTGGAGGCGCGCAAGAACCGCGAGGAGACCTCGGTCCAGATCCGAAAGCAGAAGAAGGCTGACCGGCTGCGCCAGCGGCGGCGGCAGGACACCCCCGGCGATGCCATGGCGGGCGCAATGGGCGGCGCGGCCGCTCCGCAGCCGCAGCAGACCGACATCCCGCTCTATGTGCAGGGTGTCATGTCGAACAACCCCCAGGAGTGGCTCGTGCATACGAAGAACTTTCGCCGTCTGCTTTCGATTGAGCAGAACCCTCCGATTCGTAACGTGATCGAAAGCGGCGTCGTCCCGCGCTTCGTGCAGTTCCTGCAGTACGCTGACAACCCGCGTCTGCAGTTTGAGGCTGCCTGGGCACTCACCAACATTGCCAGTGGCACCCCGGAGGAGACGAAGATCGTGATCGAAGCCGGTGCCATCCCCATTTTTGTCCAACTTTTGTCTTCTCCCGAGGAGGACGTCTGCGAGCAGGCCGTGTGGGCTCTCGGTAACATTGCTGGTGATGGTCACGAGTGCCGCAAGCAGGTGCTCGAGTGCAATGCGCTTCCGGCTCTGTTGGCGCAGATCAACGGCAAGTCGAAGCTCAGCATGCTCCGCAACGCCACCTGGACGCTGTCGAACTTTTGCCGCGGACGCCCTGCACCTGAATTCGAAACGGTGCGCCCCGCTCTCAAGACTCTCGCCTCGCTCGTGTACCACGAAGATGTCGACGTCTTGACGGACGCCTGCTGGGCGCTTTCCTACCTTTCCGACGGTCCGAATGAGATCAACATCCAGGCCGTGATTGAGAGCGGCGTCGTGCCGCGTTGCATTGAGCTCCTCATGCACACGAGCACGGGTGTCAAGACCCCGGCGCTTCGAACGGTCGGCAACATCGTCACGGGCGACGACCTGCAGACCCAGGTGGTGGTGTCGAATGGCGCTCTTGTGCACCTTTTGGCGCTCCTCAGCCACGAGCGCAAGGGCATTCGCAAGGAGGCCTGCTGGACCATTTCCAACATCACGGCGGGTAGCCGCGACCAGATTCAGGCTGTCATTGACGCCAAGATCATCCCGATTCTCATCCACCTTCTCGATCAAGAGGAGCTCGACATCAAGAAGGAGGCCGCGTGGGCCATCTCCAACGCCACGTCTGGCGGCACTCCTGAACAGATCAAGATTCTCGTTGAGGCTGGCTGCATCCGGCCTTACTGCGAGCTTATTGGCCTGATGGACACTCGCGTGCGCAACGTCGCGCTCGAGGGTCTGGACAACATCCTCAAGGTCGGTGAGATCGAGAAGGCCACCACGGGCGTCAACGTGTTTGCACGCAGCATTATTGAGGAGAACGGCGACGAGCGCATCTTTGAGCTTACGCACAACTCGGAGCCAGAGGTCGCCGAGAAGGCCTCGAAGATCTACGCTGCATACTTTGCCGATGGCGACGATGACTTTCTCGATGACGGCCCGGACGTCGATGCCTCTGGTCAGCAGTTCACCTTTGGTGGCCAGAACATGGGCGGTAACCCGCCGCAGGCGCCCTTTGGTGGTGGTGGCCAGCAGGGCGGCTTCTCCTTCAACAACATGCAGTAGAGGGCACCCACACACACACTTTTACTCTTCTGGGCGTGTCGACGACGACAGATTTTGGAGATCTGGCGGCGGCCCTGCTTAGTGTCTTCCCTCATCACACACACAACATAACACACGGCACCTCGTGCGTGTCTGACTTTGCTCTTTACGAAGCTACACGGACGTCGTGATCTCGACACACACACACACACAACACAAAACACTTTCTCTCTTGCCGACTGGGTAAGGATGCTCTGCGATTGGTTGTTTTCAAAACGAAAGTCGCTTAGGGCATGGTGTTAAGGGTTAAGAGGGAAAGGAAAAGGTTCGAAACGGAATTACAACAGAAAAGGAAAAGAAAAGAAAAAACGGGGGAATAAGGGGAGGTCGTTGAGGAGCGAAAGAGAGGAGAGGCGCTCGAGATTTTTTTCGGGAAGTGCTAGAGATGGGACGTAGTGCTATGTGCAAAGGCGATGTGCTCTGCCGCGCAACGAAACGGACACATTTGTTGGAGCCGTCAGGTTCCTATTCATTTTATCTTCGATTGGTGGTTCTTTTTCTTTCAATGCAGAAGAATCGCGGTTGGTAAAACGAGGATCTGTGTTCGTTTTGTAGCGTTTGTGCTGCCTGCCTTCTCGTCTTAACACCCTTTCCGGTGTCTTCTCCTCGTACATCCAAGTTTCGTAACACCAATCGGTTTTAGACATGATGTCTTGTCCGACGCGTGTCGCGTTGTCTCTGTCTCTGTCTCTATCTCGCTCTCTCTCCCCCTCTCTCTCCCCCACACACACACTTACACACACAATCAAGCAAGCACGGAAAGCCTTGCAGCAGCTGTCAAGCGTAATCGTTTATGACGACACACACACAATCTCTTCTTCTTCTTTTTCTCTCTCACACACAAAAATGTTTCATCGTCAAGATGATTACAACGATCACACATACACACCACAACAGCCCACCTCACGGGCCAAGCGTTGACTCGCTTTCTTTGTTTCTTCCTAACGTTGAGTGGCTATGCACGTGATGGCTCTGTACATTTGACGAGCTGCCACTTGTATACACTAGCTAGCTAGCTGGCAGTTGCGAAGGGGGGTGGCTCGAGCACCCTTTCGCCAAGCGTCTGGAGTATTCGTAGCGTTTCGCTCTTGAGGGCCTTGAAGATTTCAACCGCGCAGTAAATGAGGCCAACACCCAGCAAGCTTCGCGAGAGCGACTCGTGCGTCTGCGTTGCCAACGATCCGCCGATGAATAGAACGTTGGGATTGTCCCAGAACATGTCGATTGGATTGACGTGGTTCCGCACTCGCCAAAAATGGCGGTCCACAAGTTGTGCGATATGTTGTGCCGCGCCAACGGCCCCTACTGCGACGAGTCCGCTCCAGTGATATTCCATTCTGGCTTGAGAGGCGACGCCAAAGTACTTGATGAAGACCTTGCGGATGTCGCGGGGTATTGGCAGCGAGGCATATTGCCGTACCCAGAGGCCGCCACCTGACTTGTCGAGGAGCACGGCTGCAAGCTCGATGCAAAGTACGAGCAAGACGGCTGCCACGACGGCACACACTTGGTCGCTTGCGAGAATGTCGATGACTTGAGCAGCATGAGTTCTTGCCACGAGATACTCGAAGCCGCATTGTTGACACTTGAAGAATCCCGATCCCGAAGCTGCCCGAAGCCGCCACTGATTTAGACAGCCAATGTGCACGTACTTCATCGTCCCTCGACACATGCAAGGCGCAATGAAGCGCGAATCCCAGCTCGGATTGTGCCAGAATCCTCCCGTGGTCGTCGTCGAGGCCTCCACGGTCTCTTCGCCCTCTTCCTCGAGGCAAATTCTGCACGTCTTGGCCTCTTGCGGGGGCGAATTGGGCGTCTGCGCCGGTGGCGATGATGGCTCAGCTGGCTCAGCTGGCTCAGCTGGCGCAGCTGCAGGCAGTGCACTTGATGCATTTGATCCGGCCAATGCGGAAGACGTAGATGGCGTGGGTGCCGCAGGTGATGGGGTACCGGAGGGTACGTTGGGTCGATCTTGTGCGGCGAACGGCCGCAGCGGAACGATGATGAAGACAGAACTGCTACGTGTAAGATCAACAGTCGCCCCGGGCAGGAGAACAGCGCCCTCATGCACAATGCGAGGATTCTCCCATCCAAATTCCTGGCGCGCGAACTCGCTGACGCGATCTTGCGAGATACGATCCTCATTCCAGGAAACGGTCGCGCTCACATCGCCAGTCGTCGTGCGCAGGGTGATTTCTCTGCTGTCATTAGCCGCTGCCGGCATGAGGCTGGACAAGGAAAGCACGGCTTATTCTGGTTCTGCGCGCTCTTTCTGCCTGCAGCGCCGTGGGTCAACAACTGCTTTTAGATGTAACTTTTCTCACAAGTCGGTCACGCTCTTCTGCTGCCCTTGCGTGCTCGTTCCCTCCGGAGCGGCGGAGACGAAAAAAGCTGAGGCCAGGCCGGGCCAAGGCCGGGCCAAGGCCGGATCAAAGCCAGGTCACGGCCGGGCGTGGCTTTGCGTGCGGCCGACCACTCGGTCGTATGGTGTCTGTCTGATGCAACAAGGAAAAGCAACAAAAACAACAACAAACCCCGAAAAACTATAATCTTTTCCCTCCCGAGCCGCCCACCCACGCCGCGCGCAGCGCACAGCCGCGGCACTAGTCCGCACTAGTCGTGGCTCCCTTTCTCCCCCCAAACGAGCCCTGTAAAGCCCGGCCGCAAGCAGGGGGGAATACCAGCAGCAAGCAAGCAAGCAAGCAAGCCGAGCAAGCAAGGCCAGGCCACGCCGAGCGGAGCAGAGCGGAGCAGAGCGGAGCAGAGCGGAGCAGAGCGGAGCAGAGCGGAGCAGAGCGGAGCAGAGCGGAGCAGAGCGGAGCAGAGCGGAGCAGAGCGGAGCAGAGCGGAGCAGCGCAGCGCAGAAGCGGCAGGCGCGAGCGCGCGGCGGCGCGGCGCGGCGAGGCGCGGAAGCAGAGGGAGGGAGGGAGGGAGGGAGGGAGGCGAGGCCAGGCGAGGCCAGGACAGAGAGCAAGCAAGAAAAAGGAAAGAAAGAAAGAAGGACAGCAAGCAAGCAAGCAAGCAAGCAAGCAAGCAAGCAAGCAAGCAAGCAAGCAAGCAAGCAAGCAAGCAAGCAA